>JAQQSV010024276.1:0-10202 GCA_028646515.1 Pseudochirops corinnae
ATTTTTCCACATCCTCTCCAGCATGTGTCATTTTTCTGTTTTGTCATCTTAGCCAATCTGGCTGGTGAGATGTGATACCTCAAAGTTGTTTTGATTTGCGTTTCTCAAATCAAGAGTGATTTAGAGCATTTTTTCATATGCTTATAGATATCTTTAATTTCTACCTGTGAGAATTGCCTGTTCACATCCTTTGACCGTTTATCAATTGGGGAATGACTTGTGTTCTTATAGATTTTATATAATACCTTGTATATTTTAGAAATGAGGTCTTTATCAGAGACACTCATAAAAATTCTTTCCCAGTTTTCACGCTTCCCTCTTAATCTTGGTTACATTAGCTTTGTTTGTACAGAAACTTTTCAATTTAATGTAATCGAGGTTATCCATTTTGCATTTTATAATGCTCTCTAACTCTACTTTGGTCATAAAGTCTTCCCTACTCCATAAATCTGACAGGTAGACTATTTCTTGCTTCCCCAGATTATTTACAGTATCAGCCTTTATACCTAGGTTATGTACCTTGGACTTGATTTTGGTGTACAGTGTTAGATGATGGTCTATGTTCAGTTTCTGCCACACTATATTCCAGTTTTCGCAGCAGTTTTTGTCAAATGGTGAATTCTTATCTCCAAAACTGGGGTCTTTGGGCTTATCAAACAGTATATTACTATAATCGTTGACTACTGAGTCATTTGTACCCAATCTATTCCATTGATCTACTACTCCATTCTTCAGCCAGTACTATGTAGTTTTGATGACTGCTGCTTTATAATAGAGATTAAAATCTGGTATGGCTAGGCCACCTTTCCTGGCATTTCTTTTCACTAATTGTCTTTATATTCTGGACCTTTTGTTCTTCCAAACGAATTTTGTCACTATTTTTTTCTAGCTCAGTCATTTTTGGGTAGATTGACTAACTGTGTATTTTCTTCCATCCTATTTTTCCTCCTGTTAGTCCTCTCTCTCCTTTTACTCTTTTCATCTTCAGCATTGTTTTACTTCTGTCTACCCTTGGTCTGCCCTTTCTTCAGTCAGTCTCTCTTCTTCTTTGCTTAATTTCCTCCCCTCCTACTTTCATGTCAGATAAGATAGATTTCTATATTCAACTGATTGTGCATGTAATTCAACTTTTGTGCAGTAGTATTGAGAGTAAGATTCAAGCAATGCCCATTGCCCACCCTCTCATCTTCTTCACTCTTATAGGTCTTTCTTGCCTCTTCATGTGAGACAATTTATACCATTCTACCTCTCCCTTACTTCTGCACCCTTTGAACTCCTCTTTCTCATCCCTTATTTTTATGTCATTCCCTCCAATTCTCCTTATATCCACACCCTCTGTCTATGTATATTCCTTCTAGCCATAGCATTAGTGGTACAATTTTTAAGAATTACAAGTATCATCTTTCCATGTAGGGATATAAAGAGTTAAACTCCATTGAATACTGTATGTTTTCTTTCCCCCTTTAACTCTTTTAGTCTTCTTTTGGGTCTTAATATTGGAGATCAAATTTTTTGCTCATTTATGGTCTTCTCCTTATGAATGCTTGAAATCCTTCTACTTCATTGAATGACCATTTTCCCCCTTGAAGTATTCTACTTAATTTCGCTAGGTATGTAAATCTTGGTTGTAGTCCTAGCTACTTCCGGAATATTATGTTCTGCGACCTCTGATGCTTTAATATTGCAGCTGTGTAATCCTGATAGTGGCTCGCCAATATATTAATTGTTTCTGTCCACTTGCAGTATTTTTTTCCTTGACCTGACAGTTATGAAATTTGGCTATAATGTTCCTTGGAGTTTTAATTTTGGGATCTCTTTCCTGAGGTGATTGGGGGATTCTTTCAAAGCCTATTTTGCTCTCTGGTTTCAGGACATCAGCAGAGTTTTCCTCGATAACTTATTGAAAGATGCTGTCCAGGTTGTCCTTTTAATTATAGCTTTCAAGTAGTCCCATGCTTCTGACTTTGTCTCTCCTGGAGCTCTTTTCTAGGTCAGTTGTTTTTCCAATAAGGTACTTTACATTTTCTTTTATTTTTTCATTTTTTTGAATTTGTTTGATTCTTGATATCTCATAGAGTCATTAGCTTCTACTTGCCCAATTCTAACTTTCAAGGAGTTGTTTTCCTCAGTTATACTTCCTTTTATACTTTTATACTTCCTTTTCCATTTGGTCAATTGTACTTTTTAAGGAACCGTTTTCTTCAGTGAATGTTTATATCTCCTTTTCCACTTGGCCAATTTATTTTTTTTAAACAGTTGTTGACTTTTTCCAAGCTGTTGACTCTTTTTTCATAATTCTCTTGCATCACTCTTATTTCTTTTCCCAATTTTTCATTTATTTCTCTTACATGATTTTTGAGCTACCTTTTGAGCTCTTCTGTGAGTTCTTTCTTGGTTTGAGAACACTTCCTGTTTTTGTTTGGAGCTTTACCCATAGGTGTTTTCACATCATTATCCTCCTCTGAGTGTGTGTTGTGTGTCTTGGTTTTCCCTGTCAGATTCTCTTTTTGTTTCTTTTTACTCATCTTTATTTATTTTTTTTTGCATTTTATTTTATTTTTTTTTGCATTTTCCTTTTCTTTTAAATGTGAGCTCTTTTTTCTGGGGTGGAAGGAGCACTGTCTCAGGCTTCTAGTACCAGGGATTGCAGGCTTGGCTATTTACCTGGTGCTACACTGATGTTTCCCTGAGGCCCACAGCAACACTCATGTCTGGTGTTGCACTAAAGGATTGGGAGCAGGGGGAGTTCTGCTGGAAGCCTTGGGGTCTGGCAACTTAATTGATGCCAAGCTGGGGTTCTAGTTTTGGTTTCTGGCATGTGCTGAGGATGATAGGGTTGTTTCTAAAACCTTTGGCAGTCTGGCCACAGGAGGTTGCCTGATTGCTTGGGGCTATTTTGAAGCACATGGTGGTTCTCAAAGCTGGAGTCTGTCCATTCCCCTGACTGTTCTGAGACATGTGAGGGGGCCTGGTGTTGGATTTGCCTGCTCCACTGCACTGGGGCTCAGGATCTTCGAGTGATTTGCTGAGGTGAGGATTGCTGCTGGCTTGCTGGGATGCTTCCTGAACCATGCTCCCTTTTTGCCTGAGACAGACCTTTCCTGCCGATTGTCCAAATTTCTTGGCTAAAAGATTGTTCTACCTCATATTTTTGCTGGTTCTGCTGTTACAGGATTTGTTTCAGGTTGCTGTTTTCTGGTTATTTGTAGGTGAATGTGAATGAATTACAGTGATTTACTGCTTACTCTGCCATCTTGACTCCTGGAAGTCCTGGAATTCCTATTTAAAAGTTATTTAAAATCCTAAAAGATGATGCAGTTAAAGTGCTGAATGCAGTATGTCATCAATTTTGGACAACTCAGCATTGGCCACTGGATTGGAAAGATCATCCCAATCCTGAAGAAGTACAATGCCAAAAAATGTTCAAATTACGAAACCACTAGATTCATTTTTGCATGTTTATGCTTAATATTCTGTAAGTCAGGTTTCAGCAATATGTGAACTGAGAATCACCAGAAGAGTAAGCTGGTTTTTGAAGAGGCAGAGGAGCTAGAGACCAAATTACATACATTTGCTTTATGGAGATTATGGAGAAAGCAAGGGAGTTACAGAAAAAAAACAACAACAACAAAACAATCTATTTCTGCTTCATTGACTATGCTAAAGCCTTTGGATGTGTGCATCACAACAAAATGTGGCAAGTCCTCATAGAGATGGGAGTACCAGTTCATCTTACACATTTTCTGAGGAAACTGTATGTGGAGCAAGAAGCAACAATTAGAACCAAACATGGAACAATTGATTAGTTTAAATGTGCAACAAAGTTGTATATTATTACCTTATTTATTCAATTTATATGCAGAGTACATCATGTGAAATGCCAGGCTGGAAGAATCAAAACCAGAATTAAGGATGCTAGAAGAAATATCAACAATCTCAGATACGCAGATAATACCACTTTGATGACAGGAAGTAAAGAAGAATTAAGAAGTTTCTTTCTGAGGATGAAAGAGAAGAGTATAAAAGCTGGCATGAAACTATATATACATATATATGTATGTATGAATGCGTGTACGAATGCATATATGTATGTATTTGCACTATAAGGAAATCTGAGCACTATAGAATTGATGATTTCAGATATTGGTGCTGGAGAAGAGTTTTGAGATTCATTTGGGCAGCAAGGAGATCAAATCAGTCAATACTGAAAGAAATCAATTCAGACTCTTCATTGGAAGGTCAAATACTGAAGCTTAAATATTTTGACCATGTAATGAGAAGACAGGACTCATTGGAAAAGACCTTGATTCTGGGAAACATTGAAGGTGAAAGGAGATGGGGATGGCAGAGGATGAGATGGATAGATAGCATCATAGATGTAATGAACATAGCTTGGACAGACTTTGGGAGACAGTGGAATACAGAAGGGATGGTTCATGGGACCACAAAGAGTTAGACAAGACTGAATAACTAAACAACAACAAGGATAATGAGTTCAAATCCAGACTCAGACACTTAATAAGTATGAGACTCTGGGCCAATCACTTAACCAATCTCTGACTTCCTCAATTCCCTCATCTATAAAATGGAAATAATAATAGCACTTACTTCCCAGCATTGTTGTTGGGATTGAATTATATAATATTTATAAACTGCTTTCAAGACTTAAAGTGTAATATAAATACTACTAATTAATTAACCTTTTTTTTTTTTTTTTTTTTTACCCAGGAGCATATAAACTCCTCGAAGGGAGATTCTATTTTATTTTCATATTTATATCTCTAGGTCCCAGACAATGTTTTGCAGGTAGTGGACAAGTAATTAGAGATTTGAAGCTTTGCCACCCTAGAAATCACAATGATAGTAGCAAGGTTAGCCTGTAGATAAAGCAAAAAGGAAGAGTCGTACTAGAAACTACTAGAAGTTATCTTTTCTCTATCTTTATTATGAAAATATTTGAGCATTTTGAGTTTAATTTTCCCTTTCATACTATATTCCTCTCAGCAACGAAGGTTGAGCGATAAACCTGAACTTAGGGATTTCAGGGTTTAAAGCTCTTCTTATACAGCCATGGACAAAACAAGTAATTTCAGTTTCCCTCATCTAAAGAATGAGGATGATTAAAATACCTCTTCATGGTGGGAATTTGAATATTAGTAATAATATTTATAAGGTCCTTGGCTAACTTCTAAGTCTACATAAATGCCACCTATTATTTTTCTTGGGGAAAGTCATGGGGATCTTAAACATCTGGTTCATAGGTTTGGGTTGTTGGAGTAATTTCCTCTTGTAAAGATCTTAATTTTCTTGGTTCATAGACAGGGGTGAATAGATCAGGCAAGCCAAAGCTTGGTTTTGTAGATTGAAGGGAGTTCTGATGCACAAATAAAGGAATCTAATTGGTGGTGAAGGGATACTTTTAGTACAGATGTATGATTTCATTGCTAAGGTAGTGCAACCTTATGGTAGGAACCTTTTGGACTTTGTACTTAAGGCTACTAGTCAAGAAGGTTGACTTAATTCTTTTTTCCCTCTGTATGTACAACTTTTTTGGTGTCTGACATATAGCAGGAGTGAATAGAGTCTGATGTGTAATATAGCCTCTCCTTCCTTTCATCCAAAACCTCTAAATGTTATGAGACCTTTTATTCCATGACAAAAATTCCTTTTATACTCCTGTCACAAGGAGAGATGATCTTTATTTTTTAAGTTGCTGTCTGTGAAACATAGAATTATCAGTTTAAATTTGTAAGGATACTGAAGTTACTAGGTGATGTTGTTCAGTCATGTTCCACCTCCCCATGAACTATGGACCATAGCATGGCGATGATAGGTACTCTTAAAAACAGAAGTGGAAGTTAGAGTTCCTCAAACATTGATTTGTGTGTAGATACTGGCCTTTGAAATTGAAGCATGTAGGCTTCTTACATTATAAAAGTTATAGCTAAATGTAGCTGAATAATCAAATTTTTAATATCGATAAAATTGAAATAAACTTGGAGAGTGGCTCATGTTTAAGACATGTCTGTCTTGCCCTAGAGTTACACTTGTTGCCAATGGCCAGCCATTTGAATTGGTTATAATCTACTCTTTTCACTTTCTGCCCTCCTTAGACTTAATATAAACCTAAGGAGTTATCTATTCCAAACAGAATATCCTTCCACTATCAATAAGCAACTTCTTTGAGTTTCATTTAATCTATATATCATCCTACCACCAGAATAATAATAGCTAGTGGAATAGTCAGTTAATAGATGCAGTACTTTGAAATTTGCTAAATGCTTCATGTGCATTATATTAATTGATCCTTATAAGAACTGTGTGAGTTAAGTTGCATGGGTATTATTCTTATTTTATACAAAAGAAAACTGAATCTGAGGACTTAGATGGCAATAACAATGCTAAGAAATGTCTCGAGTAGGGTTTGAATCCGAATCTTGCTCCTTTTCTGAGGAATTCAGGTTCACAGTCTTCTTCGTTCTAACCTTAGTGTTTTTTCTCAGTGATTTTAGTAGATATGTTGATCAACAACAACATGATACCTCCCTGAAACTCCTTTGGCTCCCATCTCCCTTAAGTTCCCTTTGTCCTCTGCCTGAGAAATTCCTTTCCTACACTTTCAGCCCTCTCCTTCCCATCCCAGACTTTAGCATGAACCAGTATTCCAGAAACCAGGTAGCACAAAATTTGAGAGATGAAAAGGTCCCATGGATAGGGGAAGCAGGGGTATTGACAGGACAATATAAATCAAACATTCTTAATCTTTTTCTTTGAAATGCCCTCCTCTCCCTTCAGGGTGAAAACTTGCTGCAAAGTGGCGCTGGAGGGACATCTTCTCTGTGGCCTTATTATGGATGGAGACTGCTCTCTAGACCAAAGCAAGTCACTTAGCCTATCTTATAACTTCCCTGCCCTTTCTTCTAGAAAGATCTGTTTAATGGAAACCCTCCTACCTCCTGGGAAAGTCGCAATCCCCAATGGTGAAGTTTAGGGGTTCTGGGACCCTAAAATAGTGACACATGGGTCCTGTCTGAATGAATTTGACTCAAGCCTTTTTTCAGCCAAAGAAAAACAACGTTTATTAAAGATCCATCATATTAACCAGACTTTTAAGAAATCTCAACTTTGGCTAGGATCTTAAGGAATCTGTGTTAAGGAACATTTGTGATGTTTGTATTGACATGTGAGCCAGGCTGAATCCGAGCACCTTAACTGGAGGCTGAGATAGATCTTATATACTTAAAGACTATGGGAGGGATCTGGGGTTGGCCAAGTAGTCTGGGGAAGATTGGGTCTAGGGAGGATCTTGATGGGAGTGACCAGTAGGTTGGGGTGACTAGAGGTCAGACACCAGGAACCAAGAGAATGGGATTAAAGGTGTGAAGTGGTTGAAGGTTATCTGGAGATAACAGATGATGGAAGACCAGGCCAGGTTAAGGGTAACAGAAATTTGGGTCTAGAAATAATAGAAGGCTTATGGCCTATGAGGAATGCCAGATCAAGTGGGAAGATTCAAAGAGAGTTCAAAATGGGGTTTTCCAGGGCCCATGGACAAATGGGATCCAAAATCTTTTGGGTTAAGAGGCAAAGGTCTCCAATTGGGCCCACACCCATCACCCAGGACTCTGAAGTTATCTCCTTTCATCCTTTGACTTTAGGCTTGACCTTGCTCTCTCACTTTTTCCTGGAGCCATCTCACCTGTCAACGGGCATGGGTTGCCATTGGAAACCAGGATCCTACACCTCCTGTGGAAGAATAAGTGCCTACCTGGGGAGAAAATGTCTTTTGCCTATCTTTTGGTACTTAAGAAAAGGCCCGGTTGCCCTGCATATAACGCCAACACCCTTATTTTACAGGAGAGATAATTAAGGCCTATACTGTTGAAATGATTTTACTGAGATCATACTAATAGTAAAAGGCAGAACTGGGATCTGAAAGCAGGTATTTTCACTCACAATCTTGTCTTGGCTTGAAGACCAAGGTCTACTCACAGCTGATCATTTGCATTGTGTTGCTGTTACTATTTATGATGTTCTCCTAGTTCTGCTCACCTCACTTAGCATCAATTCATGGAAGTCTTTCCAGGTTTTTCTGAAATCTGTCTCTTCATCATTTCTTTTTTTTTAAATTCTTTTTAGGGCAGAGTCAAGATGGCAGCATAGAAGCAGGAGAACTATGAGCTCCCCCCATAACCACCTCAAATACCTATAAAATATTACTCTAAACAAATTTTAGAGCTCCAGGACCCACAAAATGACAGAGTAACAAAGGTCTCGCTGAAAGCAGCCCAGCAGGTGGATGGGAAGGGTTCATTGCAGGGCGATGGGAGCAGAGCCTAGCCCCATGTGGTTTTAGCCCCAGGGTGTCCAGGACAAGACCTGGCTGGAGCTTTCAGGAGAGCAGCAGCTGAGTGTAGTTTCCAGAATTATCAACTCATAAGAGCCAAGGACAAAGGGAAAGGTTAGTGGAACTTGACTAAATTGGGGGGAGAGGGTCCAGCCATCTGCCTCCAGAGCTAGAAGCAGTCTGAAGCAGTGGCCCTGCAGCTGCTTCCACATGGCTCCTTCAGAGCTCCTGGCCTGCAGATTGCAGGGGGCCAAGTGATCATTCAGATGCTAAATGTTCTTACCTTGACCTGCCTGGATCAGGATTGCGATCTTGGATGGTGGTCCTGAGGTGTGTGACCAGTGAGCCAAAGATGGTGGGGCCTGCAGAGACAGTGGCCCCCTAATAGCTCTGGCAGCTGCAAAAACCCCAGTGATTTGGGACAAAGCTCTCCTCTCTGAAAGCAGGATTCCATGGAGCCCCAAAGTCAAGTAATTGACTGGCAACATGAGCAGGCAAAGGAAGTAAAAAAAAGCTCAGCAATCCAACTTTAGTTTCCTTTTTTGGGGACAAAAATGATTAAAGCATGGAATGGGAGGAAGACAATACCGTCAGAATTCCTGCAACAAAAACTTCCAAGAAAAATGTAAAATGATTACAGGTGATAAAAGGAGCTTAAGAAGGATTTTGAAAACCAAATAGGAGAAGTGGAGGAAAAATTGGGAAGAGGAATGAGAATGATGCAAGAAAATCAAGAATAGAGAGTCAACAACCTGACTGAAGAAAATAACACCTTAAAAAACAGACTAACTCAAATGGCAAAAGAGGCCCAAAAAATCAATGAGGAGCAGAATGCCTTAAGAAGTGGAATTTGCCAGATGGAAAAAGAATCTCAAAAGTTCACTGAAGAGAATAATTTCTTCAGAATTATTCTGAAGCAAATGGAAGAAAATGACTTTATGAGAACTCAAGATACTATTAAACAGATCCAAACAAATGAAAAAATAGAAGACAATGTGAAATATCTCATTGAAAAAAACACTTACCTGGAAAATAGATCCAGGAGAGACAATTTAAAAATTACTGGACTACCTGAAAGCCATGATCAAAAAAAGAACCTAGAAAGCATCCTTCAAGAAATTCTGAAGGAAAATTGCTGTGATATTTTAGAACCAGAGGGCAAAATAGAACTTGAAAGAATTCACTTATCACCTGTTGAAAAAGATCCCAAGAGACTCACCCAGCCAGAGGCTTCTGCAGCCATCTTGCCATGGAGCAGAGGACCAACAGAACTGGGTAGGAGGGAACGTGGGGTGCATAGCAGGGTCAGTGGTTTTTCCTGGGGCCAGCAACCTGCAGCCTGGATTTTTGAAGCTACATGCCCAGACTTTGAGAAGGTGGGATGGAGGAATGAAATCTAGGAGCTCTCATCCCCCTCCCTGACACACACAAAAAATCAAGAGGTAAAAGCCCCACCTAGAGTACTTGCATAAGTGTAAACAGCCCCAGGCTTGGAAATCACTGAGGAAGGGGGAAGGGAGACTGTACAGAGCCAAGCCCAGGTGGGCGGAGCCAGCAAGCTCTAACAACAAAAGCCCAGGTGTGCTTTAGAACCACCTGGTCAATCAGCAAACTACAGCCCTGCCCTTCTACTACAGCGAGCCTGCCTGAGAAGCAGCCCAGAGAACTGAGAAACTCAGTACTCCTGTAACCCGGAAGCAGATATCCACTCCAAAAATACAGGATATAGGCAATCACAATGGGGAAGAAGGAAACTGCAAAGGCTAAAACCATCAAATCATTCTATAGTGAGCAAGAACAACCAAACTCAGAAGGCAAGATGGACTCTACACACACACTGGAGACCACAGAAGGA
>JAQQSV010024277.1:0-10202 GCA_028646515.1 Pseudochirops corinnae
CAGCAGAGAATGTACTGTATGATCCAACTAAACCACATCATCATGAAAGTATCTGTGGATGAGAAACAGAAGAATGGAGCTTATCTAAAGCATTTCCATACTGAACTATGACCAACACATTTGGACTTTACTATATCAGCACATGACATGAGGAAGTTGCAATGCTGTTTAGATAAATTAAATTGGTTGGACCATACAGAAGCAGGAAGTGACACCATTTTAAAGACTCTCAAGGAGAAATGGTTAAAATGTATCAATAAAGGGGAAATGTGAAAAGAATGTAAAAAAATTCCATAGTGAATATTTCCACCGAGAACACAAAACAAAAAGAGGAAATAGAGCCATGACCCATATATAACTATCTTCTAATACCGATAAAAATCTTTCTAAGCACTCAATGCACAGAGAGTACAGACTTGCCAAAATCCTGAAATGGGATTTTCTGTAATTGACTATACCATTAAAATGAAACTGAGAACTGGAAAGAAAAACTTAAGATTCAACTGTATCTATTGTTTGGTGTTTTTCTAAAGCAATTGACAAAAAACAATAAACTCTAGCAATTAAGACTTTCTTTAAGAAAGAGATATAGCTAAGTAGATAAATTTCTTAAAGGGTCTTCAGAGAAATGGTGTCTATAAACTGAGGTAGAAAACAAGAAGATGAATATCAACTTCAGGTGTTTGACAGTGGCATGGATACGTGTGAAAAAAATTTTAAAAGAAGAATCTCATATTCATTATAACATTCTCCAAAAGTACCTATTTGCATGTGTCATTGTAGTGATAGCAATAAGTCCTATAACTTTATGAAAGAAATCCATAACAAAGCCAATGGCATTAATCTAACTATGCACTCCAGGAAAATGAAATGCATAAAAAACTTATATTAACCCAATGAGGAAATGCTCCAGGGATAACATTCTGCTAAGTGTGTTGTTGTTTGGGTGTATAAACACATCCTCTAACATATATAAGGGTGTATTATATATTTCTGTGCATATGTATGAAAGATTGGTACTACAGATGAATATTGAATTCAGATCAGAAATGAGGAAAAGGACAAGAAAAGATTAGACTGGATCACAATAAGAATATTGTTCAGTGATTTCCATAATGCCAAACTATATTGAAAAAGCCAGTTTCTCAAACATCAATTTTATTCTTGTGGGGTTATATGACTCTGACTCATAAAATATCATGATTTCTGAAGCACCAAAATGTCAAGTACTACAAAAGGCAATGAAATAATGTATGGTGAGTTTCAGTAGGCTGAAACCTCTCACCAATGATGATTTGAATATTAGGAATATAGAGTAACCAAGGAAGACAAGTGCAAACGAGAAAGGAAATGAGATGGCCACATAATGAGAAATAGGCACAATAAACAGACAACAAGTGGTTCTCTTCAGAAATATGAACAATGTGAATAACTCCCATGTGTTTTATTGTTTCTCTTTTGAAGATTCCAAGAAATACATGGTAGAAAAGAATTGTACAATATGAAAAGCCACGGATAGGTTACTAATTTCCCTACTGGAGAGTGTACCCACCTCAATAAAATAATTTATTCATCCAAATATAATCGTATGTGTGTGTGTGTCTGTGTGTCTGAGTGTATAATATATATTAAGTACCTACTATATGCCAGGCACTGGAAATATAAATAGAAAGGTAAGACAGTCTCTGACTTCAATAAGTTTACTCTCTACTGGAGGGATATAACGTGTCCACAGGCGAGAGAGAGAGAGAGAAAGAGAGAGAGAGAGATGATAGATAGATGATAGATAGATAGATAGATAGATAGATAGATAGATAGATAGATATAGATATATACATATGTATGTATGTATGTATAATAAATACAAAGTGATTGAAGGAAGGCACTAAACATGGCAGGGGATGGGGGTGTACATGAAAGGCCTCTTGAATCACATGGCACTTAAACTGCATCTTGAAGGAATTCCAAGCGGTCAAGATGAGGAAGGTGAGCATTCTTTCAGGCTGGGGGGAAAGTCTAAATAAAGGAACAGAGGAAGGAAATGGTAAGTGAAATGAAAGGTCCATTGAAATGGGCAATGAAATGGGATTTTGTATTTTATGATAAAGGCAGTAGGGAGTTACAGAAACATCTTAAGCAGAGGAGTAACCTGTGCATTAGGTGCTTATTGGAGAATGATTTGGACTGGGAAAGGATCTGAGTTAAGATGAATAATTATGAAATTCTTGTAATAATCTACATGATAAATGATATGTCTATAAAGGATATGTTTTTCAAACATTAATCTTTTGTATGTATTTATTCTGTTTAATATTTTTTATTTTTTTTCCTTGATCTTTTTCTATTTCTTACCTACTACCAGATTGTCTATAAACATGTTTATAAAGTAATAACAATAATATTTATCCTTAAAAATTTCTACCACTTAGCACAATTACCTATTTAGTTTTTTTTTTTGTTTAAATGTTAAGATTTTACTGAGTTATATGTAGAAACTGGCATAATTATATTGACATTAAATCCATAAATGATTTTGGTGAGGTACGGTCTCTGACCCTCAGTTTTCTCATCTACGGAATGAACAGAGTAAACTAAATGTTTTCTGCTGGTCTCTTCAGTAACAATTTTATGATACTCTAATAATTTTTATTATTTTGATTTGAACCATCCATCTACATTGGATATCTCTTCAACTATTTGATCAACCGAAGTAATATTTAAAAGTACTTAGCATAGTGTCTAATGCATTAAAGGTGCTTAAGAAATGCTTATTCCCTTCTTTATTCCCTTTTTTAACCTTTTATTTCTGTCACTACATTTTATATCAGGCATTCATATCTCTAAATAAATTAATTCTCCAAATTTAAAGTTTTTGTTGTAATTCCTCCTCTAAACTGATTACATTTTCTTGTTTTGTTGCTGTTGTTAGTATGTAAGAATGGAGGGTTGTTTTGGTTTTTTTTTTCCTGATCTCATATCCTAAAATCCTTTTTCTCGCTTTTTGTTTGTTCTAGAAATGAATGAAATTTATAAGCATACTATCGTGTCATCTGAAAATTACATATCAATATTTGTTCCTTTATTTTTCATGTTAATTCCATTTGATCTACTTCAATAAGTTTTCTATTAAGTGCATCCTTTGTTCAAGATTCTGTTCTAAGGGCAGTCGTAGTATCTTCTGTTCCCTCTCCTCCCCATTCTAATACTATATCAATGACAGACTAAGCTTTTGAAGATGATCACAGAGTCTACCAATGGTCCCATAGTCAAAGCCTTTCCAGTGTGGGAGCATCAGATGATGTATGCATTCTGACACTCCTTTTGTGACACTGAGACATCGAAATAGGATTTTAGTAGGAGATACTCTAGACTGCAATGACAATATATGGGTAGAGCTTAGCAAACATGAACCATAACTGTTACTATTATTAAATATATCGCTTTACATGTATCATATTAAATTATTTAACATTATTGAATTAATAAAGGAACACAGTTTCTCTTCATTTTGGAAATAATTGTTTTTATGATCTTTTCACAGATAATACTGATTTTTTTCTTAAAAGCTATTTGGCAAGGTTAAGCCAGAATTTTGTTTAAGATGTTGTCAGTAGCAAACAAAGCTACTAAGGAAAAGTACCAGCATCTATCCCCTAAAACAATCCAAAACTCACTTTTTTGGGAGGTGTCAGGGTAGACGACCAGATTTCATCCATGTGGGGCATTCCCTTCAGCAAACTGGCAACTCATCCATAACTTGTAATCTTACTTGTTCCTTGAGATACTCAGAGATTAAATTACTTGAACACAGTCACACAGTCAGCATATATCAGAGGCAGGACTTTCCTTTATCTATTATGCCACACACTGTTTCTCTCCAAAGGACATGTCAAAGAAAATCATTTAAATACCTGACGAACAAATAGAGCTCCAAAATGCTGCTTCAAGAGTACATTACATACGTTTCTGAAATATAAAATTCATTCCAACAATCTGTCAAAATATCAGATCAGAATTAATGTCCACCCCCAGGCAGAAGCTTGTAGCACTTACATTGTCCAGAGAACCATTTAACTTGTCTAGAGCTGCTGAGCAAGGCAATGCTTCCAATGTAGCCTAAATCTGGCTCTCTATAAGTATAGCTTCATTACTCACCATTTCAGATGTGAGTAAATTAAACAGAAAGCAGGATGACGGCAGGCCTACAAAGAATGCATAGGAGATTTGGATACTATACTAGAAACCAATCTCATGTGACAAGAAAAAAGGCAAAGGCTATTGGAAGTCCATGTAAGGCCATGCATCAGTATCGGAACGTCCAAAGAAGATTTAAAATGAAGGCTTAAAGCTTATATCATCTTTCTCATGACATTCTGTGTGAGACTGCTCTGTATGTGTCAGCGTACAGAGCATAAATAACAGTAATGACGATCACATGGGTATCTGTAAAATGACCATACTGTAGTAAATCTAAAACTCCGATATGCTTACAATTCAGCGTTGGGAAATTTAATGTGGGCAAAGAAATCAAGAATTCCTCAGTGCTGGTTTTATTGTTTTTGTTTTTATTTTTGCAAATGGATGAAGTCTTTCCCATGAACCCACTTCATTCCAATATACTTATTGCCCATTTAGCGGTGTAATTCCCCACATCCACAGAATAAAATAAAAGGATAAATTATTTGACACACCGAAATTGAATCCCAAACTCTATTGCTATGTCAAGTAAAAAAGGCTTCAGGTTTCCAAGATGCTTTAAATTCCAGTGACAATTTATTGGGACCATGGCAATATCCAGTAGAATCAGATCCATCTTTATGAACCAAATACATCTTTAGACATGGGAAAAGAAAACAGAAATGATGATGGAAGATTCTGCTTCCCTGGAGTGAAAAGAACAGATGAAAAACTAAAAGTAGATGAAGGAGGTGATATAATAAAAGTTAAATGGTTGGCCACTTCCAATCAATATAAACAGCTTGAGTCTGACATGGAGCCAGCAATAGAACACGTTGGGAAGGAAAAAACTGTGGTCAAAGCAGCAGGTGAGAAAGATGATTTTAGTAGCAATATTTGGGATTGCCTGCAAGGGTAGAGAATAGGATCTCATCTGTGAAATGCTACAGTTTCAGGATGGAGATTTTTTATGTTTTGAAAAAACTACTCCTAACTTAAAGGTATCGATTTCTCTATTTGTAAAGTGCACTTTATGGTTTTCATTTTAGCAGCAGTACATTAAATAATATATTCCATAAAATGCTATATGGCCCCAAAACATTTTTAAGAAAGCAAAAGACTGCTTTTCATAGGAGTCAGAAAAGAACAAATGATATTCATGAATCTTTATAAGTTTTCTTCATTGTCTTTTGACTGCTCTCATTTTTCTTCCTAAGATCTTCTATTTTTTTGTTCTTTTACTCTAGGTCTCTTACTCCAAGTATCACTTTAAAGCAACAAGACAAGTTCTCTCATGGCAATAGGTCAATGACTTTCAAGCCAAGCTTTATAAAGGGAATAGGAAGCCCTACGGCTTTGGTTAACTGCTTCTGCTCTGAAATTTCCAGATTATTTTTCAATGAGAAGTACACATTAAGCTAACTGTATATATGTATGTATTACATACATGTATGTGAGAAAGTTCAAAAGCTGTCTTACTTGCAAAATATAGCATTTGCTAAATAAATTTCCGGAAAATAGTGTTACTTCTCACTTCCTAATCATGCTCCTCATTCTGTATGATTCTCATCTTGCAATGCCCATGACAAGAATTTGCAAAGAGGGCACCATGAAAATAAGGGCAGTTTACATGTCAACAGTTGTTAAGAATGATTAAAGGGAGAAATCCTATGAAATCAACAAAACCCTACAAATTGAAGTCAGTATCTTTCATGAGCAATTGTTTCCATGCAAATGTGGGAATAGGTGAAGAGTATGAGAAATATGTAGGAAAATATGAACCAGGAATAAGAAATGAGAGGGTTTAAGGACATTAAAAAAAACCACAAACGGCTAACGTTTGTGTATCATATATGATTCCTCCACAAAGTCCTAATGCAATGCCTCACTATGGAACAGAGATGATCCAAATATGTCCAGGGTTATGACATTATCCACCATGCTGGAGAAGATTCACATATATGTCCTACAACAAACTGAGATCAGCCTGGTTTGAATACTCAGAGACTCATCATCAGCATTTTGACCATCTTGGATGAATTCTTTGTCCGTGAAACAGAAAAATACAAAATTACACTCAGACCTATGTGACCACATTCTGTTTCTACAAAGATATTGGTACTGTGTTCTATGTTTGAGAGGAAAATTTCAAAAGTTGGAGAGCTGATCAGTCTCTCCCAATAATTTCCCAAAATTTAGGGTCAGAAACTCTCTAAAAGAATTGTCATATGGTATCAATGATAAAAATTGAAAAAAAAGACCAACATTTCACATAGTGGATTTTATTAAAGTATTTAACATAGTCAAATAAGTCCCAAGATAATGGAGAAGGGTGCTAGAAGGTGACTAAAGCGAATGCCCCACACTTTGGTCATGAATATCTCATCTATCATGTCTACAGAGAGCAAGAAAAAGTAGAGTTTTTAGCAGAGTTTTCAAGAATAAGAATATTCAATATAGTGTATTATGAGTCTGAGTTTCCTTGATGTAAATAAAAATTACTACAATGTAGGTCATTGATTTAGTAAGATGCTAGATCATGGTGAACTGGAAGATTTGGGAGTGATAATCAGCTAGGATCAAGGTAGCTGGCCTTACTAGAAGTCTTCGGTCTTTTAGACAATTCAGTATTGACATACATTCCAAATCCTCAGGGGCCTCCAATGTGGGTGGGATTTTATCTACTAGGAGGGCTATAATGGACAATTTTTCAT
This sequence comes from Pseudochirops corinnae, assembly GCA_028646515.1. Classification (NCBI taxonomy): domain Eukaryota; kingdom Metazoa; phylum Chordata; class Mammalia; order Diprotodontia; family Pseudocheiridae; genus Pseudochirops; species Pseudochirops corinnae. The sequence continues at coordinate 6,891 of JAQQSV010024277.1, forward strand.
AATTAAAGGATGACATACGTTCAATGATCTTGTAAGGTAGCAGATTAGTCAGCCTTTCCAGTTTGGGTACTAAAAATTATTCTAAAAAAATTTTGTTAGACCCTGCTGTGTTCAAAGAAGAAAGTAAGATTCAAATGCCCATTCAGCTTTTTGCAAATTTTTTTTAAATTAAAATTAATTCTAATGAAATTTTAATACACAAATTCTTTTGTGAAATTGCAAGATGCTATACTTCAAAAAATTATTAACTCATAACATCTAAGCAAAAAGGATTGTAATAAACTACTACCTAATGCAAATGTTTCTTCTGCCTGTGAAAGTAGTCTCCCAAAACAAAGGTTGAACATACTGTATCAGAAAGTGATAAATTAATCCAATCTCACAAAGGGGATTGGTATACCATCTAACCTTACTTCTAGACATATGCTAGTGGAAGTTTATACCTTTTTTTTTCTATTTTTTGGAGGGGGGAAGGCAAGGCTATTGGGGTTAAGTGAGTTGCCCAAGGTCACACAGCTAGTAAGTGTATCAAGTGTCTGAGTTCAAATTTGAACTCAGGTCCTACTGACTCCAGGGCTGGTGTTCTATTCACTGTGCCACCTAGCTGCCCCAAACCTCAAATCTTGAAGTGAAGATAAGCACTTCTTATCATGAGGTGAGTCACAGAAGTTGCAAAGTATAATTTAAAAAAGAAAAAGGCCTCCTAGAGTATTGGGTCAAGGGATAGAATATGCTAAGAATTTTTTAGAACATCTGTACACATTTTTAGAACATCTATAAACTTTAACTTATGAAATGGTGTTCTAAATGTGAACTGCTTGGCTAATAACCAGAGTGGATATAGTGCCAAGGGGAAGGAGGAAATAGGATTGGATTTTGATACAACTTACTACCTATAGGTCTGGACAAGTCATTTCCCTTCTGAGGGTCTTAATGCCTTCATCTACTAAAATGAGGATTTGTGCTACTTCAATAGAATCATGGATCCCAAGTTCTCCTTGGAGTGGTAAATAGAGAAGTTAACAGTGTTCATTTGAACATGCACTGGAAAGTAACAAGAAACTTCATTTCACAGGCATCATCTCATCTTGCATTGGAGTACTCGTGATAAGCATTTAAAAAAACCACTTTGACAATAATAATGCTTATGCACAACCAACCTTGTAGAAGGTGAAGAGATAGAGAAATTCAACAAAGAAATTGCTATCATCCAGCTTCAATTAGTATACACTTTGATTTTCAGAGATTTGAATACAAAGGCAGGAATAGGGGAGGATGTTAGGAAATGTACTGGAAAATAAGGATCAAGAACAGGGAATAAAGTAGGATCACACCTGCTTCCATTGACTGTTCAGAAAGGGCTCAACACAGCAGGTTGGCTTTGTACCTACCAGCCACAGAAGTTCTCAGACAGGATCACGTGTGTGCATACTGTATTAACAGATGGCTACACGACATACAACTGCCACTTGTAGTGAATTTGCCCAATTCGTTTACCTTTTGTTGACTTTGATTTAAACTTGGTTTTCATTGAAAAGTTGAATTCATTTATGTATGAATACTACTTTTTAAGAGTCTGTCATTTTGGTCACTGATTCCTCTATCCTACCCCCAAGGTCTTTAGTCACACCCCATAATTTAGAATACTTAAGAGTAATGACATAATTATTTCTATGGAAAATAATTTTTTTTTCCAGCCTTCTTCTTCCCCATACTAGGATCACCTTCAGGACTCAGAATCTCTAAGTCAGAGTTAAAACAGGGTTGCCTGGACCCCTGGACTAACCTGATACAGTTCCTATGGTATCATATATAAAGTTATAATTCAAAGAAAGTTGTGAATAAGTGGACCTTAAAAGGCTCCCTAAACTAGGCTCCCTAAACTAGAAGTTGAATTGCATGCTTTTGTGTTTATATCTTCAAAGGTCAGGCTAATCTCCTATTTCATAAAACTATGTATAGCAATTACGACTGATAACTAAAGGGTAAGGACCAAGCTGATCAATGACAGCTTTTTATTGCTGGTGAATTCACACACAAAAAAGCAATTTCTATTCATTCACTGAGAAAGATTTTTTTAACTTAAAAAAATTATGCAAATACAAATGCAAACAAAGTGAGACCCTCAGGCTCCAGAATTAGAGCCAGTGCCTTATTTTTTTTTCTCCAATCTATGAAGTCTGTCTCCTATCTGATAGTGTTCAGGACCAAGTAAGTCAAAAACAGCATGACATGTCACTGAGAAGCCATTTTCCCCAGGTCCATAATAAACATCTCTGTTTTTAATTATGAACTTTAGAAAATTATCATAATCTTGAATTACAATTGGAATTACAGTTGTAATCTATGTATCTGATCTATTCCACAGACCATCTCAAATTCAACGTTTTTTAGTTACATGAATCAAAAGTCACCTTGCTGCAACAAAAATTTTCAGATGAATAATGACTCTTTAGCAGGTAACCTATAACATAGGGATTAGAGGCAAGAAGAGAGGGCATCAAGCTCATTGACTATGAGAGTCACAGGTATCTATTTATTAGGTGCTTATCATCTGCAAGGCATTATGCATGGGGCTTCAGTGGCAGAGTACTGACTTTAGAGTAATAAGACCAGGGTTCAAGCATTGTCTATACTATTTGCTGCCTGTGTGATGTTGGGTCAGTCATTTAACCTTTCTAAAACTCAGTTTCATCATCTGTAACATGTGAGGGTTGGACAAGATAATAATATCTGATGGCCCTTTCAGTTAGAAATATATGATCCAATTATCTATGCTCTTAACCAAATGCTAGATCAGAATCACTTTTCAATGGCAGTAATTCTCCCCATAATCTACGAATGGAAGAAATGTGAGACTTGTACATGAAATTTCATTCATTCAATCAAATATTATTTGAGTGTCTACTACATACAAACACTATGTGCTAAAATAATTTAATCTTGGAGCTGAAAGGAAGCCCTTGTCCTCAAATTTCTATATAACCTAATACAATTCACTCTATACAACATCCCAGTAAGTAGCCAGCAGGCACTTGAGTCTTGAGGAATATAGGGATTAAATATCTAAGGAACAGACCAATGAATGACTAAATATGAAACTGTTGTTCAGGTGGTTACGGGTAGAAGAGGGCTTACAGAGGAAACAAAAGTCCTCATTTTGCTTGCTATAACAAAGCATTGAGGAAAGTCGACTTATAACATTGACAGATATGGATATCAACTATCTTTTTAAAGAGCCTGCTACAAAAGACATTAAAAAATTGCATGTTCCAAAGTTATTTTATTGGTACTCCATAGTGAAAGTTAAGA
>JAQQSV010024278.1:0-10201 GCA_028646515.1 Pseudochirops corinnae
CCTACCAAATTCTTTTTATGACACAGATATGGTACTGATACCTAAAGCAGGGAGAGACAAAACAGAAAAAGAAAATTATAGACCAATCTCCCTCATGAATATAGATGCAAAAATTTTAAATAAAATATTAGCAAAAAGCCTGGAGGAGACAGGATATGTACATGGAGTAACATGTTGGAGTAGATAGACTTTGGAAGATGGAATTCTTGGATTTGAATCCCAGATCTGACACTAACTGTGTATTGTTGGGCAAGTCATTTAGCATAGCTATGTCTTAATTGTCCTCCTCTGTGAAATGGAAATAATAACACTTTCACTCCTTATCTCCTAGAGCTATTGTGAGGTTCAAGTGAGAAAATATATGTAAATCACTTAGTGAACCTTAAAGGCCAATATAATTGTCACTTACTACTTTTATTCTGGAGATGTGAGTTCATAATGTTAGTTGTTGTTTGGTTGTTTCAGTCATATCCTACTTTTCATGGCCTCAATTAGGGTTTTCTCAGCAGTTACCAGAGGGGTTTGCCATTTCCTTCTCTGGCTCATTTTCCATACGAGGAAACTGAGACAAACAGGATGAAGTAACTTGCGAGGGTCACAGAGCTAGGAAGTTTCTGCGGCTGCATTTGAACTCAGGTCTTCCTGACCCCAGGCCTGAAATTGTATCTACTATGTCACTTAGTTGCCTTTCATAATGCTATTAAGTAGTAACTAATAATTTTAAGCAATCTCTGTTAAATGAATGATACCAATAACAAATGTAAATGGTGAAAGAATGTTTCATTGTGTGCTAGAGCAGACTTTATGGAGAGGGTAATAATTGGATGGGATCCAGAAGAAAAGTAGGAGTTAGATGAATGGAGAGGATCAGGGATGGGTAAAGCATTCCAAACTAGGTCGTCTATACGAAGAAAAGCACAGAAGATGGACAGTACAAAATGCAGATCAGCCTCTATTGCAGTGGTTCTCAACCTTCCTAATGCCACGACCATTTAATACTATTTAATACTCATATGTGGGAGTATCTGCATGTGGGCAGACCCACCTGGAGATGGACCCACCTGGAGACAGAGGAGCGCGGTGTCTCGGTTCCTAACACATATTTCCCATGGTCTTAGGCGACCCCTGTGACCCCTGTGAAAGGGTCATTCGACTCCCAAAGGGGTCACGACCCACAGGTTGAGAACCACTGCTCTACTGAGAGATAGTGGAACTGGGAGGAGGGGCTGGGAAGGTGAAGAGCAGCTAGATGAGGGAAGGTTTAGAATGCCAGTAAAGTGCCAACTGCTCCAAGAAGCCTTCCTCAACTATCTGTGGTATACCTCAATGTGCCCTCAGAACTCCTAGAGCTCATTATCTCCCCTCTGGCTTCATTGTCTCCTAGACAGGCAAATTATCTCCTTATTTTGACCATGAGCTCCTGGAGGGTAGAGACCTTGGCCTTTCACCAGTTGTGAGAGCAGGGCTAGGTGCTCAGGGTCCACTCAGAGACAGCATGGTATGGTGGAAGGATCACAAAACTCAAAGGCAGATCTATGCTTGAATGCTCCCTCTGGCATTGACTAGCCGTGAGATCTTGGGTGTCATTCCTTCACTGTGTCAATTTCATCTTGTATAGACTGCCAATTTCTAGATTGTTTGTTAACTGTCACAGATATGCTTTATCTTCACCCCCCCCCAAAAAAATCCCTCCAATTAGTTTGCTAGGGACATAAACATTTAACTTGGGGGAGAAGGAATGTCATTTTTCCCATTCCAGCTCGATTGATGTAGTCCCAGGATGTAGTCATGCATAGCAAACTGTTGATTTGTTAGCATCTAGTAAATATCTAATGCCTTTATAAGGTATGATCACCCCACCCCACCCCTCTCTCTCTCTCATTCAGAAGGTTCAATTGACTGTTCAATCTAAGCCTTTAAACTGGTCAGAAGTCAAGATATCAGCATGTCAGGAGTTCAAGGGAGTTTGATCCAGGAGCAACCCATGGAAGATACCTTTATAAAGGGAAATGGAGAAGATTTCTCTCCTACACACCCAAATAGGCCATGGTGTCTAGCAACAGAGCTACTTACCCAGGAGATACACTTGTGAGGCATTCAGTTTGTTGCTGGGGAGAGAAGCCTTTAGGTTACATTACACTTTGCCTTTTCACCCTGAGCAGTTGAAGAATTAGTTCTATTGAGTTCTAGGTGCAGTTAAGGGAGCAGCAACACACATCTTGGGGAGACTCAGCTTTCGAGAAGGAGTTAATTGAGGATTGAACCAGCTTCAAAAAGGAATGTAACCCCAGGCAGCATAGAAAAGAGCCAGTTACGGAAGAAAAAAAGAGAAAGAGAAAGAAAATCAGAATGAGAGAAGCAAGAGGGAGAAGAGAAAAAAAAAAGGAGAGAGAAGGGAGAGACAGAGAAAGAGAGAGACAGAGGGAGAGAAAATGAGAGAGAGAGAGAGAGAGAGAGAGAGGGAGATCCCTTACAACTGAAAGTTGAGTTTTGTGAGGGCTCTACTGAGAGAGAAACATCTTTGAGACCCTATTGTACCAAAGGAGTAAGTAGCCTTGACCACATTTTCCCTATGCATCTCCCTCACTACCATTGTACTCTGCTTGTGTCAACTATTCCCAGGTTTACCACGTGTATTGATGGGAAATTGCCCCTTATATTTTGGTAGAAAAATGTTTTGTATCTATTCTTTTTGCTATGTCATCTTAGTATGTCTTTGAGCTAATTGTGTCTATTGGCTGACTGTTGCTGAAAAAACACGCTATTTGGGACTTGGGAGCTTTGGTTGTAAGATCTAGGATATAAAGGGCACCTTAGAACTTATGAGTATAGCAGCTGTCCTCTTTGAAAGTAGCAGAGGAAGGATGCTACACTTGTCCTACCTACTTACTGAATAGGATATCTAGGAAAGGAAGCACTTTTCAGTCTTTAAGGTGCTATATTCAACTCAACAAATATCTTTCATGCTTTCTATGCACTGACCACTGTGCTAAGAGCTGGGAGAAACAGAGTTCTTAAGTAAGATTCAGTCCTTGCCTGCATGAAGCTTACAGATTAGTAGGAGTGTAAGACTAAAGCACAGATAAATACGTGATTAGTCATAATAATTCTCATTTATTGATGTGTTTTCTGGCTTATAAATTGTTTTTCTCACAACAGCTCTGGGATAAACATAATGTAAATTCATTGTCTCCATCTTACAGATAAGGAAAATGTGGCTTAGTGAGTTTATATGAACACCAAAGCCAAATCTTACTCCTTATATACCTACTGATAACTGTATGTTGGTTCTGTCACTTATGACCTGGGTACTCTTGGATAAGTCACTTAGTATCTCAAACCTCAGTTTCCTTACATGTAAAATGAGGAGTATAGGACTAGATGACTTCTATGGGCCCTTTCAGCCTCAAATCTTATGATTCTCTGATTATAAAAGTAGAAACAAAGTGAACTTTTAGGCAAAATTATAATAATTACAAAGACAAAACTAACGATAATAGCAATAATAACAAGTTAGATCTCTTTCTTCCTCCCAGTCCATCATTTTTTCAACTATACTGTGACTTGATTCATCACCTTTTTTGTTGACTAACAGTTATGTAAAATAAAATTTTGTCTAATGGTAAGCTTGAGATGGACCTCTCTTCCAGGATGAATTACTTTAATTTTTAAGGAGAGAGGAACTTTGCCCCCCCCCCCCATATGTGTTTCTGTGCTTTTCCTCTGGTGAGGAGACAATCCATTGAGGTCTCTAGACAGCACAGGGATGACATAATACTGTAGAAAGCTTGCCCCACAAGCCAATTAGCAACACCAAGAGGTTTCTAGGTTAGTTGAAAGGGAGGCTAGGATTGGAGAAGTAGACATTTTGATGTCATTGTAATAGGATTGGATTTTCAGATCTGAGTTGGGCTCCCTGGTATACTACTTACTGACTTTGTGATGCTCCTTTCTCTGGAGCTATTTCTTCATTTGCAAATGGATATAATAGGCACTCCTCTACCTATGCCTTAGAGCTGTTTTGATTCCCCAGTAAGCTGGCTGATGTCAAGTATTGCCTAACCAGAGTTAGGAAGTATTAAAGACATGTCAGCTGGTCTTATTATTCATTGATTGACTCTCCCCTGGTCCTCAGCCCCCCTACACACACATATTTAACAGAAGCTCCTCCAAACTTCCTTCCTCTCTTAACTCCCACATCAAATCAGGTCTCCTTCTGCCCTAGGGCCTGATGCTGTCCATCAACCCACCTTCTTCTCTCCTTCCCCAGTCTGGGAAATGGATTTCAGGCAGCAGGAGCATGTTCAGATGATGCGCACCTGGCCCACATGTGAATTGCCTCTTGTTCTCCAGAAAGCTGACAAGAGACAGAGATGCTGACAGTATTAATGACATTCCCTCAGCACAATTTGAGAGTTAAAAGGCAGGAGGGTATTTAAAAAAAAACCTATCAGCAGCCTTTTTTTTGCAGAGAATGGAAGGACTTTCATCATCTCTTTATTGTTGAGGGGCCTTCCTGTTTTGAAAGTTTTATTAATGTCCTCTCCTTCCAATCCCCATCTTTAAGGCTAAGCAGTGGGGAGAAGAACAGTAGGGATGTGGAGAGGGAAATTCCATATCCCCACCATCCCCCCACAGTATACTCAGATCAACATTTAGACATCCTAAATTGTCAGCCTTGACAGCCATATGTAGACACTCCACAGGGGTAATCAGGTCAAGAGAAAGTTCTCAGTTTGTTTCAGAGGAGAGGGGTCATTAGATTCTTTAACACACTTTGCCTTTCTAGATGAATCTTGATATTTTTCTCTCTGAAATGCTGCCATCTCCCAATCTGTCCCTACCCCCAAGCAAGGAGATGTCAAGGTCCTAGGTCTCCAGGGATTTGTTCTTTTTTTTAGGAATCTCAACTCTCAGTTCTTTACCCTTTTTCCTGAACTGATCTCAATCCTTAGAAGTAGAAATGTTTCACTATACAGAGAAAAACAACAGCAGATTTGGAATCAAAAGTCATACGTGTAAATGCCCCCCCTCCCATTTACAAGCTGTGTGACTGTGAGCTGTAGCTACTTTTCTCTGAGACTCAGTTTCCTCCTCTCTAAAATGTGGTTGGACCAAATCAACAATTCTTCACATTTTTCTTGTGTTATGGGTTCCTTTAGGAGTCTGTTAAACCTATGGACTCCTCAAAATAATGTCTGTAAATGAAAATGAAATACATAGAATTAAACAAGAAACCAAAAGATATGTCAAAAAAAATATGTATCTCTCCCCCCAACCAAGTTCAGAGATCTCCTGAAATGTATCATTGATCCCCTTGAAGTCCTTAATTCTAGATTAAGAACTCCTGGAATAGATGATTCTGAGGCCCATACTATCCCATTTACCCATACTAGGACATCTCATGCTCTTCTGCAATTTTAGTTACAAAACTCTAAAGCTTTAACTCATACAATAACTAAGATATAAGGTATGTCTGTACAACTTTCTGGGTATCCCAAATGATGTTTAACACGCTTCAATAGATTTAGTGACTTACCTAAACCTAGTTCATTCTCCTTGCGCTGTTTCCTGTAAGCCTTCCGAAAAGCAGGTAATTTTTATATTAATTAATTGGTTGGTTGGTTGGTTGCTGTCTTTCATTCTTGAAGAGGATCAAATTGACATCAAGTGTGTCCGTCTGGCTGATCAGACCAATATGAACTCAGAAGACTCTAATACACTAGGGCACAAATAATCCATATGAACATTTCCAGTGGAAATGTCTCTAAATTTTCACATCTCATGTGCTTTCAAGGAAGAGTAGCACCTCTGATGTCAGGGCCGCAGAGCCCTTTTCAGAGCTGCTCTTCCACCTTTGGTGTCCACCTGATCCACCCAACTCTTACCTGGAGTTCCAAGAAGCTATAGCATGCAGCATGCTCAGCGGTCACACCCTGGTAAGCCATTTGGGCAGATGGGCTGCTCCAGGGCTAAACCAAGATTTGTTTTTTTTGTGGAAGAAGGAAGGCAAGACAATTGGGGGTAAGTGATTTGTCCAAGGTCACACAGCTAGTTAAATGTCAACTATCTGAGGCTGGATGTGAACTCAGGTCCTCCTGACTTCAGGGCCTATACTCTATTCACTGCACCACCTAGCTGCCCCAGGGCTAACCTAAGTTGAGAGTATTTATTATTTAATTAACCAATGAGGAAGATCCTTTCTGGTCCCAGGTTTATTATAGATCTAGGGATAATATAATGTTCAGAATTATTAAAATATGAAAGTCTCAAAGACTCTAGCCCCCATGCCCACTTGTCTGGGAAATTTTCTTCTTCCTATTAATTAACTACATTCATAAGACTTGGACAATTGGGTTTTTGTTATTGTTTTTTTGTGATTGCATGCTTTAATAAACCACAGCAAAGTAAAGCTATAAGAAACCACTAAACCTAATCATCTCCTAAACTGAAACTTCCTCTTACTGAGCCTTCTCAATTTTTCTAGGTTTGGGGAAGGATTAAGAAAAGGAGGTACATTTCTGGGACCTGAAATTGAAACAGGAAAACAAGAGTAATGTGGAGGGAGCAGTGAATCTCCTCCCTTCTCTCTCACCCCCACCTCAGTTCATCAATCACATAGATTTTTCAGAGACTAGCCCAACACTCAGTCTAGTTCAGAATTGATACTATGAATCCTGGCGCCCAATTAAATACCTGACTGCTTGTCCATTCTAGTTTTCTTGCCACAGGATCCCATTATCTACAGATGTGAGTGAGAATCTTAGTTGTCTCAGCAGACTTCGGGGCTCACATCTAATTAGCTCTTTATTGGCACTCATCAAGAAAATATACTGAGTCTCCTTCACTTGCCTCCCTTCAGGGATTCTATTGGTGTACGCACTTAGTAGGTGCTCAAAAATATTGGATTAATGAGCAAATGAATGAATAAAGGAGTGAATGAATGATGAGGTCATGTAATAGAGTGGAAGTAAATCTGGATTTACATCTTAGCTTTGCTACTAACTAGCTGCGTGACTTTGGGCAAGTCAATCCATCCTTCATGACCCCAGTTCCCTCATCTGTAAAATAAAGAGATTTAATTAAATGTGCTTTAAGCTCTCTTCTAGGTCTAAATCTATGATTCTATGAATGAATATATGCATGATTTAAAAAAAAACACAAGCAATGAAAGTCTAACTTCTTTTCACTCTGAAGCTAGTTTTGTAGGTGATTAGACCATAAAGCTAATAATAAGGACATACATAGTTATGAAACTAGTAAGAACCCTCAGGATAAGCCCTAATTTTTACCCCAAAAGGATCATTGCCTCTGGTCCCATTACCAAGCCTTAACACTGTTCTTACAAATTGATCCCTAACCTGGGTCCTAGACTGAATCTTGACCCCAGAATAAGCCTTCACTCTGGTCAATAACTGACCCCTGATCCTAATTCCAGACCAAGTTCTAATCAGACCATCAACACTGAGCTTATCCCTTGTGCCAAACTGAGTTCTAAACTGGGCCCCAGACTTAGCCCTGAATGTAAACAGCCTGACAAGACAGTCCATCAAAGTTTTCCAAAGCACATGAAGAAAGTCAACATATCCAGGATGAAAGAAATCATAGTTCTACTGGCATTTGCCCTAGTCAGACCCCATTGAGGATTCTGAGTTCAAATCCAGGTACTGTATTTTAGGACAGATATATGAAAGTTCTTACTTGTCTAGAAGAAGGCCACCATGATGGTACAAGTCTTAAGAATACATACAAGGACTGGTTGAAGGAATACTTAACTTCAATAAGATAATATTTAGAAGGGACATGATAGAAGTCTTCAAATACTTAGCAGTCTAGTTTATAGCTTCAAGAGACCTAAGAGACCACTGAATACATTACAGACAAGGGAACAGACTAAGAAAAGGTTAGTGATTTGGCATACAGCTAGTAAGTAGCTAAGGTAAGGTCTTCCTGATCCCAACTCCAAGTTGTTGAACATGACTCATGGTACCATACTGCCTCTCCCTACTTACAAGGCTTTCATATGAAAGAGGGATTAGACTAGTTCTCTTGGACATCAGAGAGAAACACAAGGAGTGATGGATAAAGGTTAAAGAAAAACAAAGTTAGGTATATTATAAGGAAAAATGCTTCCTGATCATTAGAGTCACCAGACAAAAGAATGCATTGCAGCATAAAGTCATTGACTTTCCCTTCACTGGTAAAGGAAGTACTTGAGGGGGAAAGGAAGAAATAGGCATTTATTAAGCACCTACTATGTGCCAGGGAATTTGTAAATACTATCTCATTTGATCCTCACAACAACCCTGAGAGGTAAATTCTTTTTTCATCACCATTCTACAGTTGAGGAAACTGAGGCAGACAGAAGTTAAGTGATTTACCCAGCCTCACATACCTGGTTAGTGTCTGAGGCTGGAATTGAACTCTGATCACCCTAACTCCAGGTCCACCATTCTATCCACTACACCACTTAGCTGGAGGGTTCCAAGCAAAAGCAGAATGGGGTAATTCAAATCCTGTTCCTTCCAATACTCTCTGGCCCCTTGCAAAAAGACATGTGCTTGTTACAGTGACTTTGTGACCATTCTTGCTGCCCTGTACATGTAGCCATCAACATTGCTGTGGGGGCAGAAAAAGGAAGGAGGAATTCTTTTCTTCCCCTGAATCCATGTAAAAGTTGGCATTAAGCACATCCTCCCATACCCCCACCTAATAAAAAAAAAACCTGCTTTAAAAGAATCCCAAGATATCTCTCCTTTTCCCTTATAGCCCACAACACAATCCTGACTCTGTTGGGATCATCTTAGACACAGTCCCCAGTCATAGGGACACACTAAGAGAGCCACCAGTCACATATCTTTTTAGTAAGGGTCTGGAGAAGGGGGCCGGAGGCATGTACAACTCCATTGCCTCTGATACACAGGTCTGCTCCTTCTTCACGATTACAGTTCTTATGATAAAAGACAGTGATTCTGCCTACCCTCACCCCCAGCCTCTGTTTTAGAGTATGTCCCTTCCTCCTGACTATTCTCCATCTCCTATCTTGTCCCATACTGGAACTTTCTTTACCTGAAATCTTCATGTTGGAAATTCTCTATATATGACATCAGAGATAGACAACAAATCTATTGTACCAGACCTGGCACTACCATACCCACACCCATACTCTAGTACTACCAATGGCCTTCACAGAGGCATCCACTGCTCTACTGTGGAAAACACCTATTGTATGACCTGCCCTAGTGGTTGGAAAACCAAAACAAGGTGAATTGGAGGTGTTAGTCAATGGTGGTTTGGGAGTGTCAGCTGCTACCCTGATTTTTTCTTCTCCAATTGCCTCATATACATGCCTGGCATCCCAAACTTGGATTGATTGTCTCCCCAAGTCTAAAGCCTCTCTTTATGACAGTTAATACAACACCCCCAATAAAAGCCAGACTCAATATGTGTATTTGTACAGTGTGTGTGTGAGAGAGAGAGAGACAGAGAGGAGAGCAGACAAAAGAATTAACAAAAGTTCAGGAGATTCTACCCTTCAGTATCTTGCCTTGAGAAATACTCACAGGGATTTAGCAAATATCAAGGACTCCTCACCCTGGGTTTGCTCTTCAGCATTAATGATCGGCAAGTTTCAAAGGGACTTTCCCAGAATACATCAGTAGTGCCAGCCCACTCCCTCCCCTAGGCTGTTCATTGAGCCAGCAGAAAACTCTAACTTACTAAGATGTTACAAAGATAATGACCAGACGTTCCATCCATTTAAAAGCTTCTGCTCAAAAGCATGAGTTAAACAATAACCTTGTTGTATTTATCTCCTAGAGATCTAGGACACTCTTTTTTTCCCAATTGAAAAATACAACATATTTTCTTTTTTTTTTTTAAATTTTATTATAGTTTGCATCATTCATTTCCACAAGATTTTGAGTTACATATTTTCTCCCCCTCTTTCCCCCACCCACCACCCCAAAACAGCCATCCCAGTGTGTCCCCCCTCCCCCAGTCTATTCTCTCCTATGTCACTTTTCGGTAGGGCAGGATGGATCTCCCAAACACAGTGCCTGTGTATCTCAAGTTCCAGTTGTATGTAGTCAATAATAATAATAATAATAATTGCATATATATATAGATAGATAGATACACATTCATAACATTTCATTATGGAACTCCAGATTCCAGATTCTTTCTCCTCCTCCCTCACCAC
>JAQQSV010024279.1:0-10201 GCA_028646515.1 Pseudochirops corinnae
AACCCATCCACTTGCAAATCAGAATGGGAACATCTCCTTTGACCTGACCTCAAATCTGACCACTGGTTGACCTTATGACGTTTCAGGGCTCAAACTACCACTCCCCGCCCCTTCCTTCCCGCTGTTTGTCCCAGTGTATTACGGGCAAAACACACGCCCAGTTAATGTCAAGGGTGCATGTCCCTTTAAGTATTAACCACTCCCTGGTCCCTCCCTAACTCCACCTTTGTACACCTCAGTAGCCTAATGAACTTTTGATTGACAGCTTTGTATCTTTAAAAATGCCTCTCTGGCCCTTAGAACTTTGCAGATGGCCCTTTGTAGAAGGTAGCTTTCTCTAGCGTTCTCTGGCAGGTCAGGTAGGCATTCTAGTAGGCCATCTGCCCGCTGCAGAGTGTCGCACTTCCAGACTTTCTCTGACTCCCCCCCTTGCCCCTTGCGAGCTTTTCCTAGCCAGGTTTCCTCACCCTACCCCTTTTGTCCTGTGAATCAATAAACTTCTGTAAATCTACCAAAAGACAGCTGAGCCTGTAACTCTTTTCAGACGCAAACCTAGAAAGGATTTCTCATTAGAAATCTCCAAAAACCTATCCTGCATCAGTTGTAACTTCAGTCTTAAAAATCTCCCTTGTGTTCGGTTACCTATGTCTGTAACATCAGCTTGTGAAGCCAAGTTGTATAGTCACACTTCCCCCCAGCCATAAAAGCATTAACTCTGCCTCTCCCCTGCCCCCAGCCTAAAAGCCTTTTCCCTGAAACCATTAACTCTGCCAGCTATAACTATCCCTGTTTGGTATAATAACAAGCCATACCTATGAATCTTTTGACAGCATTTTATAAACAAAGCCTTATTTAGAGAAATGTATACATTCTTTGTTCTAGTGGCCAGCTGCAAACTATGAATCTTACAATGTATTATCAGTGAGATAACTCCTCACAATCAGACATATGCTGAATCCCCCCTTAGCCTAGCTTCCCAACACATATCTTGTCAAAACACAACTTTGATGGTTAACAGACTGGGGATCTCTCAGTCAGAATTGACCACTAGCTGATTTAGTGACATTTCAAGGCAAAAACCACGCCTCTTGGTAGCGCCCCCGCCCCCCCATTGGGATTTCTCCCAGTGAATTATGGGCAATACGCCTGTGCAGTTGATATAAAAAGTACATGTCCCTTTAAGCAGTGACCACTCCTTAACCCCTCCCAAATTCCTGCTTTACACAACTAGTTAGCATAATTGATATCAGATTTATGGCTTTATTACAATATAATCAGTATCCCCAATTTCTGCAGGTTGCAGGCTTTCTCTGACATACCCCTTGCCTGCTGAAAAGCGTAATAAACTTTTACCAACCTGCCAAGATTGCTTGTGGCTGGTAGAATTCCTTCAACAGAAAGAAGAGGGAGGCCTGAGGATCCTCTGGCCTATTTTAGGAACGACAGGTCTGAGCCCACCAAGGATATTTCGGGAAAGACTGTCAGACCTGGAGTTTGGTCAAGCTAAGGGTCTGTTCTACTCTCTAAACCTGTGTGTTTAATGAGACCAAATAACCTCTCTGATCTGGCCAAATGATGAGAAAATAAATCCAAGGAGAATCAAGGAATCTCTGAGTTGGAAGGACTTATTAAAGGTGTGAAACCTAGCCCTCTCCCTGACTCATGACTGAACCCACAGGATTTATTGAGGATCAGAAGATCTCAAGCACAGAAAAAGCTTTATTATCCTAGGGCGCCAAATAAACAGAAACTGTGGTCACTGTCCCTCATCCACAGGGCACCAGATTGATATTCATTAAATCTGATTAGGTCACTCTCTGAAATATCTCCACTGGCTTCCTGTTAACTGTGGGATAAAACACAAAATCCTCACCTTGGCATATAACATTTTCCATAAAAGAGCTCCCTACTACCTTCCCAGACTTCTCTCTCATTAACCAGCTTTGGGTCCTCTCTGTTCTAGTAGAGCCAGCACACCAGTCCTTCTGGCACACAGCCATCCATCGCTCATTGCCAGGCCTTTCCACGGGTGGCTCCCTCAGAGGACCATTCAGGCCCTCCCCACCTCCATCAGACAGAATCTACAGCTTCCTCTGAAGCACAAGTTTTCTCCCATTGATGAGGCCTCTGCTGCTCCCATACATGTCTTATTTCCCTCTTAAAATGACTCCACAGACTTCAGTTCCCCTCTGCCCAATTGAATGATAAATATCCACAAGGGTAGGAATTATTTCACTATCGTCTTTGAATTCATGGTATTTTGCATGCAATTGGTGATTAAAGTATTTTTTAAGAATTTGATGTATTTGTTAACTTATGACTACAACTTCTGATGGTACTGGGACCCTGCCTCTTAGTGAGTGGCAGGCTCAGAGCCATGTTATGGAAGTCAGGGTCAGAAGGTAACAGCTGAAGAGTTAGGGGAGGCAGTTCTGCCGGAGTAGGGTTAGGAGGATTGCGATGCAGGAAAGCCCAGGGTTCAAGGAGCTTCAGTGATATCCTGGGACCAAAGCCCGACCAGATCCTGCCTCCAAGTTCTCCAGTAGAAAAGGATTGAGTGTGACCAGCAGATTCATGAAACTGGAATCTGGGAGTGAATGCTTGTTTGTTTTTAAGCTATCTTCTCTGAAGCTAGTTCTATTCTCCCTCACTGGGACTGGATTCTTGGTCTGAAGGTTTTGTCCACAGATTCTCAAGCTAGGTTTGCCTTCCTTCCACGTATATGAAATACAAATTAAGGAAAAGAAATAAATTTAACGTTTGCTTCATGGAGAATCTTCCCAAGCAGCTAGAGCTAGAGTTAGTGCCAGCCTTTAAAAAGAGTTAATTCTAAGAAAAACAAACAAAAATAGGTTGCATATGTGTATATTTCTCTCAATGCTGATGCTTCATGCATATAGAGATGCACATGAGAGTTCATTGTGACAATGAGCCCAAGTACAGAGAGACAAAAGGGACCTTCTATCTTCAGAACAATTTCTCTGCCCTTTCTGGTTCAGTCTGGGTTAGTGAAAATTATAGTCTTCCTATGAGTTAATGAAAATATGCGAAAGGAATTTTCTTAATAAAATAAATACATAAATATAATAAAATGGAAGTGGCAAAATATCAATTGAAATTACAGTTCTAGTATATCTGTGTTTCTTCTGTTATAGACTTAACAGCATAACATGATATAACATGACACGACATGACATAATATGATGCAACATAACATAACAGGGAAGAGGGATGTCATTATTCAAGATAGGATCTCGTTCAAGCCACCCTGTCCTTGGCAGTCATAAAAAGAAGAACGCTCTTTGTCAGCCCAATCCAGACTAGCAGCTGCTAAAGAGGGAAGAGACATTTTGGGATGCCTCAGGGAGTAAAGCAAAGCAGGTCTGTTAGGCGAGAACACTCAAGGCATGATGAGAGGTTAAGGTCAGAGTAGACTAAAATGTCTTTTTTCTGATGAGTCGATGTTTTAGGGGTTTCTCAGGTGAGGGGGCTTCAAGCCGGTTTGAGAAGGGGCTCACATTCTTTGCCAAAACATTGGGGGTCCATGACGAGAGGTAAAATTATCGGAATTTAGAAAGGGCTTTGTTGTTACCCTCATCAGGGATCTCTGCACATCAGTGGTTGTGATGCTTTGGAGGCTCTTTCAGGGCCGGTTCAATGAGTCTCAGGTTGTTCCTGGGCATTAGATTTCCCAGAACCTGCCCAAGCTATTGCCAATGATGGAGTTCCCCAAGTTTAGTCCAGTTTGGTAGATTTGATAAAACGTAGTCTCAGGACATCTAAGCTAGTGCCTAGTGTTCAATAAATATTTTGAATTGAACTGATTGGCATCTGGCTGCAATCATCTCCTTCATAACAGATATCCTCACCAAACAGTGTCAAACTTTGATCCATTGCCACCCTGATTCCAAGTATTACTAAGTACAACAAAACTCCATTGGAACTAAAGGTGGTGAATGGTCTGAGGAGCTGTTGCTAATAGGATTCACTCTTGGGTTTTACATCTCTTAATCACTGAATGGGGGCTGTCTCAGACAAACTGACACCTGAGAAAGAACTTAGTTTAAAAAGACCTAGGCCACCCACTGCATCCAGGACCATTTCCAGTCTTCCTGATTTATATCTGGAGACTGGACCCAGATAGCTTTGGAGGAGAGAGTAAGGCTGGTGACTGGGGACAGTCCTGCCTCACTTAAAACCAATTCACTTGCAAGTCAAGTCATCACCTTCCTGTCACTTGTCCTCCTCAAGGATGAAGGAGACACAACAAAATGGGAATAGAAGTAGCTGCCCCACTGGGGACCCAACTGGATAGTTACCTTTCTGGTTGGCTAATACTGCTCCTTCTTTCTTCCCTTCCTTCCATTCTTTTTCCTTCCTTTCTCCCTTTCTTCCTCTCTTCTTCCCTTCCTCCCCATGTATGTACAATGTCCAAAGAAATATAAATTTTTTGAATTAGACCTTTGGGACACCAAGTTTGGACGAAGCTACTAGATTATGCCTTAAACCCAAATCACTCTGGCTCTCACTGATTGGCCAATAATGGGCCACAACCCATATCCCATTTGGTCATAGATTGGGTTTTGTTGGCTCAGAGTGAAGGGAAATAGAAATTGCTTCTCTTCTGGACAGAAAGCAGGAAGGTCTTCTGCTCCAAGGGCAATTTCTAAGTAGATACCTCAGCCAAACTGAGACCGGAGAAACACCTTAGCTTAAAAAGTCAACGTCTTCCTTCATATCCAGGGCCATCTCTAGTCATCCTGGTCTGTCTTACCACTGGAGTGAAGCTGATGATTTTATACAGCCCTCCCTGACTTAATTTTCTTTCATTTACAAGTCAATACATCACCATCCTGATGTGATGAAGGACAAACGATCTGTGACTATGAGAAGAGAAACGGTTCTGTCTCCTGGTCAGAGGAAAGAGGAACGAGAAGCATTCTTCATGTTCTTGATCCTTTTTCAATGATCCAGCAACAGGGATTGTTAGAACTAGAATAGAGACCAGAGAAATCACCTAGAAGAGATTATGATCCATCTATTCATTGTCATCGTGGACATAAACTAACCAGACAGGTTGAGCAAAGTAGCAGAACAAGAGCTCACAGAAATATATCATTTGCAAACCACTATATGATTGAGCTTCACCCTCACAACAACCTGGAAAGGTGGGGGTTCCCATTAGCCCCATTTGGTCATGGAGGAGAGGCTCCAAAACTTTACGTGGAAATTGAGTTTCAGGGAAGAGGAGATTTCAAATCCTGGTTGTCATGATTTAGGCCCAGTACTCTATTGTGCCTTTAGGTGATAAATGTAACAACTGATTCTGGGGAAAAAGTATCCCAGTGGTTCACGGATTCTCCAGATCTGGGTACAGTTGTCTCATAACTGTAGGAGTCAAGTGTGTTAAGACATCTATATCATCACCCTTCATGATGTTTGCCAGGTTCTGATGTAGCAACTTTCTAGGGACTCACAAGATGCCACTGTCCATCACTTTGAATGTACAGGAGAAAATCCCCCATCTCTTTCAACGTTACCCTTGCTAACTTATTGAATTTCTAGTACTAATACATATAAAAATCAGGTGAGCCCATTTCTGGGAACACATATAGGAGTCCTTCCTCTTCTATCCTTGTCAGGGATAGAGCAAGTATCCTCTCATTTACATACTATGGGATGCAAAAATGTTATTTAATTGACTGCTGAACCATAATGTAAGTTGCATGCAAAAGTTACATGCAAAGAATCACTCATTCATTTCCCTGGTGTCAAGCAAGACAACCAATATTCCTTCCCATTTCTATTAATTTCTTTTTCGGTTTTCAACATTTACACCCACAAGATTCTGAATTCCAAATTTTCTCCCCATCTCTCCCTGGCTCCACACCCCAAGACTTAGCATGCATTCTGATTACCCCTGCCCCCAATATGCCCTCCCTTTTATCACTACTCCCCCACTTCTTTTATTCCTTTCCCCTCTATTTTCCTATAGGGCAACATAGATTTCTCTAGACCATTGCCTATATATCTTCATTCCCAGTTGCATGTAAAACGAATTTTTAACATACATTTTTAAAACTCTGAGTTCTACATTCTTTTTCTTCTTCTTCCGCACCTTCATTCAGAAGCCATGCAATTCAATATGGATTTTGCATGCATAAGTTATGCAAAACACTTCCATAATACTCATGTTTTCAAAAACTAAATATATTTCCCTCTATCCCATCCCTCTCCCCATTTATTCTATTCTTTCTTGTATCTCACCCTCTCCTTCCTCAAAAGTATTTGCTTCAGACTATCCCCCCACCAAACTACCCTCCCTTCTATCATCTCCCTCTCTTATCCTCTTTCCCCTTACTTTCCTGTAGGGTAATTAAACTTAAAATCCACATCAGTGTGTATGTTATTCCTTCCTTAAGTCAAATGCAATGAGAGTAAGGTTTACTCATTCCCTCTCACCTCACCCCTCTTCTTTTTCAATGTGAAAGCTTTTTCTTGCCTCTTTTAAAGGACATAATTTACCCCATTCTCCTTCTCCCAGCACATTCTTCTCTCTCACCCCTTAATTTTAGTTTTTAGATATCATCCCTTCATATTCAACTCACTCTGTGCCCTCTGTCTGTCTGTGTGTGTGTATGCATATGTATGCATATGTATAGGTATATATGTAAGCATATGTATGCATATGTATAGGTATATAAACTTTAATCAGTCCCTTATTATTTCCCTTCCCTGTTTACCTTTTCATGTTTCTCTTGAGTCTTATATTTCAAAGTGAAATTTTCTATTCAGCTCTGATCTTTTTAAAAAGAATGCTTGGAAGTCCTCTATTTCATTGAATGTCCATTTTGCCCCTGAAGGAATATATTCATTTTTGCTGGGTAGATGATTCTTGGTTTTAATACCAACTCCGTTTACCTCTGGAATATCATATTACAAGCCCTTTGATATCTTAATATAGAAGCTGCTAAATCCTCTGTTATGTTGATTGTGTTTCCACTATACTTAAATTGTTTCTTCCTGCCTGCTTGCAGTATTTTCTCCTTGACTCAAAAACTCCAGTATTTTACTACAACATTCCTAGGAGTTTTCCTTTTGGGATCTCTTTCAGGCAGTGAGTGTTGGAATATTATAATTTCTATTTTACCATCTGGTCCTGGAATAACAGCGCAATTTTGCTTGATAAATTCTTTAAAGATGATATCTAGACTTTTCTTGATCTTGGCTTTTGGGTGGTCCAATAACTCTTTAATTATCTCTCCAGGATCTATTTTCTAGTTCAGTTGTTTTTCCACTGAGATATTTCATGATGTCTTCTATTTTTTTTTTTTGGTCTTTTGCTATTATTTTATGATTTCTTGATATCTCATAAAGTCATTCTCTTCCATTTACGACACTCTAATTTTTGAGGAATGATTTCCTTCAGTGAGCTTTTGGACCTCTTTTTCCATTTAGCCAATTCTACTTTTTAAAGCACGTTTCATCTCCTCTTTTGCTTTTTGGACCAGTTTTGACATTTGGGTTTGTCTGTTTTATAAGATGTTATTTTCTTCAGGTTTTTGGATCTCCTATAACTTGCTGTTGACTTATTTTTCATGATTTTCTTGCATCACTCTAATTTATCTTCCCAATTTTTCCTCCACTTCACTTACTGGATATTCAAAATCCTTTCTGAGCTCTTGCATGGCTTGAGATCAATTCATTTTTTTCTTGGAGGCTTTAAATAAAGGCCTTGATTTTGTTATCTTCTTCTGCATGTATGTGTTGATATTCTTTGTCACCAGAGTAAGATTCTGTAGTCTGAGGGTTTCTTTCTTGTTTGTTCATTTTCCCATCCAATTATTTGACTTTTTTGTTGTAATGATTTCTTATTGGAAAAGAAATATACAGTTTGGAATGAATTTGAGGGAAATTGTGCCATAAGCAGAATTTTAAAAATAAGTGGCTAAACAAAATTTTAATAGCAAGTAAGGACAGAAAAAAATGTTTTCTGCTAAAGGACCAGCAGTACAAAAAATAGTGTACAAGTACTTTGATAATAAACACATGTTGTAATATTGGAACTTTAAATACATATTGTTCATTGTCGATAGTATACACCGAATTACAACTGCACACTTAAACTACATGCTGACAGCTCCTAAAGAAAACTACTTCTTAAAAAAAAATGAAAGGTATAAACCACGTGTTCCCTCATTTGACGCACTCCATCTCAGTTCAGATATATAGAAAGGCTTAGATATATCCAGAGTTAGCCATATGCAGCATATTTTACTTAATCAATTTTCCAAAATAAAGTTTCAGTACAATAAGAATAGATAAGGAGATTAAAAACATGGAGGAATGAAGTCCTAATTATTACACATGCATATCCTTTTGACATTGGGGGGGGGAGGGACGTTTTACAGATAACTAACAAACAAAGAAAAGGAAAATAAACAATTTTGTACAAGAAATTTAGCACATTCTGTACAATATCTACTTTGCTGTCATCATTTGTACATGCTCTTCATAGTTTACTTGACTATCACCATCAATATCTGCTTCCCTGATCATTTCATCAACCTCTTCACCTGTGAATTCTCTCCAAATTTTGTCATCACGTGGCAAAGTTCTGCTTCACTAATATAACCATAGCCATACTTGTCCAACACACAGAATGATTCTCTAATCTCTTCTTCTTACATTTTTCTTACCATCATAGTCAGAAATTCTAAGCCTATCCTGTAATCCATCTTCTGTGAGGCTCTGCTGAAATTACCTCCTTACAGTTCCTTGTCAAATAGTGAAAAGGTTTCCTTGAATTCTGCAATCTGCTCTTCTGTCAGACGATCAGTCATGCTGTTAGCATTCCTTCTGCTTAAGTTCCTACCAAACAACCTCAGCACTTGGTGTCTGTACTCACTGCCAATTATTTGACTCTTTGACCCTTTTTTAAGGTCAGACTCTGCTTTCAGTTACCGCTAGGTACACTGTCCTGAGCTTGAGGGGTTTTTGTGAAACCATTTTCACAGATACTTCTATCTGTAAATTTTGAGTTCTTCCAATATGATATGATTAAAGAGAAGGTATTTACTCCTTTCCTTGCCTCTGCTCTCATCTCCAAGTGACCATAATTGCTCTTTTCTGCTTTGGAACTGTGAAGAGGATTCTCTCTCTACTGCCTCCACAAGCTCTGTTATGCCAGTGCCCCTCCTTACTACAGGACTGTCACCCAGGACTATGACCCAGATCCAAGCTGGGCAAGGCAAGAGATTACTGCCTCAACATCATCAAAGAGATCCCTGGAAGTCCCCCGTGATCAGCCACTTGATCCTCCCACTGTCTGTGGGTAAAGCATTTTGGAAGTAGCTGCTGCTGCAGCTGCCATTATCGATGCCACCTCCACTTCCCCAGGATGGGGGGCAGACCGTACTGTCTCTCACTCAGGTCCCAACACACCTTTCCTTTTTTTTTTTTATTTTTTAATTTTTTTTAAATTTTATTATACTTTGCATCATTCATTTCCACAAGATTTTGAGTTACATATTTTCTCCCCCTATTTCCCCCACCCACCACCCCAAAAACAGCCATCCCAGTGTGTCCCCCCTCCCCAAATCTATTCTTTCCCATGTGACTTTTCGGTAGGGCAGGATGGATCTCCCAACCTCCTTGCCTGTGTATCTCAACTTCCAGTTGGATGTAATCAATAATAACAATAATAATTGCATAGATAGATAGATAGATACACATTCATAACATTCGATTATGGAACTCCAGATTCCAGATTCTTTCTCCTCCTCCCTCACCTCCCATCCCCACTGGAAGAACAAGCAATCAAATACAGGTTGAGCATGTGAAATTACACAGAACCTCTCCATAGTGAGGACACTGTGAGAGTCTGATTACATGTCCCTTCTTCCGATCCTGCCTCCCCATCCGTTCTCGACCCTGTCCCTATCCCTCTACAGAAATGTGAACATTCATCAGCCCTCCCCTCCATCACCCCCACCACTCATCCCCCTTCCCCCAACTCTTCTATGTGGCAAAATGCCCAGTTTAGAGTTTATGTCATTCCTTCCCTAAGCCAAATTCCGTGAGAGTAAGGTTGACTCTTTCCCTTTTGCCTTCTTCTTTTCCCCTTCTATTGTAACAATTATCTCTTGCCTCTTCCATGAGATGCTCAACCCCATTCTGACTCTCCCTGTCTCCTCTCAAT
>JAQQSV010024280.1:0-10201 GCA_028646515.1 Pseudochirops corinnae
CCACAGGCTCCACGTGACCACATTCAGCCTATTAGGGAACAGAGTATACTTTCAACTATCCAAGGGTCCTCAGAGTCACGTAGCCACTTTAGCAAAGGGCCTAGGGGCAGGGAAGATCTTTAGATTCCCATAACAGCTAGTTAGTGGCTACAGGCCGTGGGGTGACCTAGAAGTAGGCCCCAGAATTGGATGCTTCTGACTATGAACCTTAACTTTTCAAGCCTGGGGAAATAAGGGCACGGGTGGTCATACAAACCAATTGCTTCTTTGGTTAAAAGTATCACCTAAGGAAATGTTCTTTTGAATGGGAGTAATTATTGTGGAGTTGATAAGGGAGGAGTCTAGTATTTATTTGTAGAAACACTGGCAATGCTAATACTTTCTACATAAGCAAGGTGAATCCTTTGAGAGCTGGTAACAGTAATGCATAAAACTCTTGTCCCTTTTACAAATGAGGCACTTTGGTTTGCCGTCTGTGACCACCCCTGCGAGGAGCAGAGGTTTGGGGAGGGGAGAAACCTGCTAGATAGGTGGCTACCCAAGTTGCACCCCTGAGCCTGACATTAGGATTCAGAGAGCATGTGGGAAGAAAAAGGAAGCTACTGGAAATAGAAAAGATGGGAGAGAGGAGCCATAGGGAGCAGAAACCAGAAAAGAACCATAGGGAAGTGGCTTCTGAGAAGAGCACTGTGAGCTGCCAAGGTTCAGTGGGGATAAAGCAACAGTTGCTGAGTTTGGGGTGATGTGAGGATTAGAATGTGAACTGCAAACTGGGTGAAATCTATACTGCTACTCAAATGTGAGCTAGAAGATAGATAACGGTGTGATTTTCCCTCCCAATTTCCCCTTTTGGGGTGAAGCCAAATGTATTCTAGATTAGTTAAACTGCATGTTTCCCTTTGGGGATAAGGAAGCTTAGTCTTTCTTGTAAATTTTTTACCTCTAAGCTGGCAAATATGAGAAAGCCATTGCCAACAAAAACTGCCAAACAACGTCATGTTTTGTTTGATGCTCAGATATTAGGAGTTCCTCTTTCTGGAATGAGGCATTTGGCTCAACTGGAATTGTATCTTGGGTCCTGTGAAAGGGAGAGCAATATGGTTATTGTTAGAACTTTTACAAGCCCTGCACAAGTATTCTAGATGCCTTCCTTTTGGAAGTAGCTCATAGTTGGGAAATGAACGTAGTTGTTTCAGTAATGGTTGTTGTTCAGTACTGTCTGATTCTTTGTGACCCATTCTATCCTCCACTGTCTCTTGAAGTCTGTCAAAGTTCATGTTGATTATTTCCATGACACTATCTATCCTCTGCCATCCCTTTTTCCTTTTGCCTTCAATCATTTCCAATATCAGGGTCTTTTCCAGTGAATCCTGTCTTCTCATTATTGTGGCCAAAGTATTTAAGTTTCAGCTTCAGTATTTGACCTTCCAGTGAACAGCTTGAATTAATTTCTTTTAAGTATTGACTGATTTCGTCTCCTCATTGTCCAAATGCCTCTGAAAAGTCTTCTCCAGCACCAGAATTTGAAAGTGCCAATTTTGGGGAGCTCAGCTTTCCTTATAACCAACTAACTCACAGTCATATATCACTACTGGAAAAACCATAGCTTTGACTAGACCTTTGTCAGCAAGGTGTTTTCTCTGCTTTTTAGTCTGCTGTGCAGTTTGGCCCATAGCTTTCCTTGCAAGGAGCAAGTGTCTTTTAATTTCATGGCTGCGGTCACATTCTGCAGTAATCTTTGAGCCACAAAATATGAAATCTGACACCGCTTCCATTTCTTCTCCTTCTTCTTCCTTTGTCAGGAAGTAATTGGGTCAGTCGCCAAGATCTTGAGGGTTTTTTAATGTTAAGCATCAAGTCAGATTTTACACTCTTCCTCTTTCACCCTCAGTAAGAGGCTTCTTAATTCTGCCTCACTTTCTGCTATCAGAGAGGTATCAACTGCATATCTGAGATTGTTGATATTTCTCAGGCAACCTTAATTCAGGCTTATTACTCAGGGCTTTTCCACTTCCTTTCAAAACTCTAATGAGGGAGGGCGGGTGTGTTAGGTGGGAGGAAGGGGATAGAGAGGGTGACCAGACATCAAACTGGAAAACTTCAAAGGAGCTTGTAAACTTGGCAAACTAACAAGGCCATTGACTAACCTCCCTCATGAGCTCCCTCTCCTGAACAGATCAGTATGAAAGTTAAAGACAAGGTCTGGCTATGGGGCAACTTGCCCTCAGGCTTAATTAATTAATCTAGGGTAACTATTAGGAACTCATCTGGCCTTTAGGGAAAATAGGGCCTAAATTTGGGTGATCCAGGAGTAAGTCAATCTGATTTTGCATGATTTTGGGTCTTAGTTTCAGTAATCCTTGGAAAGTTTCCTCCTTACGAAGGCTTTGCCTTGTGCTTCAGTTCTCATATCTCCATTCCAAGCTTGATTGGGGAGGCAGAAGGGCTTGGGGTCCTGCTTGTCCTCACTGAATCCTGTCCTTGATTTCTAGCTGTAATGTATACTCCCAGACACTTGTTGCCACATCTTTTTGATAAACATAGGCTTCCAGCTTGGATGTGTCCTTTTTTTCTGATATTTCCACTCCCTTTCCCCTAATTGAAACTCAAGGTCTCTCTTCTGAGATATGCACTTGAGACCCACCAACTAAAATCCCCCAGATGTTGACCCTTTCTTTGTCTGACTAAGCCTGCATAGGTTCTTTGTTGCCAAGTTCCCCCAATTTTCCATTCACCTGTCTAAGATTTTCTTTATTATCCCTGGCTGAAACATTCCCTGATCACTTGCTCTACCTTAATGAGTCTGTCTACTTTTCCTTCTTGTCCATCCCACTTCAACCTGGGTTACTTTATTGCTTAGGAAGTCCCAGAGTGCTGCACTTGCAGAGTCCTAGATATCAATTATTTGTAGGTCATGTGATTGGATTAACTGTTCAAATGCTACTGCTATTTTGAAGTAATTTGTTAAATCAAATATATTATTTTTCCTAGTTGAGAGGCCAGAAGTAGTTCTATTGGAATCTTGATGTTTTCTTCTATCAAGCAACCAAGAAACATATTGAGTACTTTTTTTTAATTGCTTCTAATCATTATTGCGTTACTGAGGCAAGTGCTGGATTCATTTGAATCTTTTTTTTTTTTCTTTAGGACTTAATATAGGGCACTGATATTGTTTTAGAGACTGAGGGAATAATTCCTTTTATTTCATTATATGGGAATATGTGAACTATCTAATATTTTGTGAAACTGTCCAAATATTTTCTGTTGTTGCTGCTTTTGTTGTTGAGTAGTATCAGTTGTGCCCGATACTCTGTGACTTCATTTGGGGTTTTCTTGACAAAAATACTGAGTGGTTTGCTATTTCCTTCTCCAGCTCATTTTATATATGAGGAAACTGAGGCAAACAGGGTTAAAGTGACTTGCCCAGAGTCACTTAACTAATAAGTATCTGAGACTGGATTTGAACTCAGGAAGATGGGTCTTCCTGACTTCAGGCCTAGTACTCTGTCCATTCACCACCTAGCTGCTAAAATTGATCAAGTCAGATAACATATAAGGAACTTTGTAAACCTCAAAATGATAGATAAATATTAGCCATTGAGATGAATGAAGAGCCTGAGAGACAGGGTTTCTAGGTAACTAATAATCAATTTATTAATTAGGCTACCTGACAATCAATAAATTGGGTATCAGTGGTTTCAGTAAATTTGGAAAAGGAGGTACTCCTGACAGGTGGAGATCAACCCTATTGGTGAACAATTAATGAGGGGCCAGACTTTCAATGAGGAGATGGGCTGAAAGCCCTTAGCCCATTCTGCTGAGAATGTGAGTTGCTTATGAGACTCAGCCACCTCCAGCAATCTGGAATGTGGAGTCCATCTCTACCCAGACCACTTTGGTTGATTTTCTCTCTCATGACCTGGGTTACCCTAAACTCCAGTGGGGTGTGTGTGTGTGTGTGTGTGTGTGTGTGTGTGTGTGTGTGTGTGAGAGAGAGAGAGAGAGAGACAGAGAGAGAGAGAGAGAGAGAGAGAGAGAGAGAGAGAGAGAGTGCATGGGTTAGGACTGGATTTCACCTAGATTAGATTCTGCTTTCACTATAAACAAAAGTAAACTTTCCTAGTTGGATGGGGTTCTGCCCAAGATTGAGGAGCACTTTCAGGAGGATTTGGGCATTCTCATCGGATCAACCTTGTACTTCAGAGACTGGCTGACTGGACTAACAAGAGCTGGTCCCTAAATGAGGAAATAGAGAGAAAAACCTTAATCCTAATTTAATAATTGTTAATAATCCCAATTTAATAATTTGTTGTTGTTGAGTAGTTTCAGTTGTGTCTGACTCTCTGTGAGTCTGCCTCTTTGTTCTGTGAAGTTTGAATTTAGTCAAAGGGCTTTACTTGAGGACCTAGAGGGCCGCATGTGGCCTCTAGACCACAGGTTCCCCACCCCTATTACCCTTCCCATTGTTTTATGGGAATAACTGTGAGGTGAGTAGCCCTGTAGTGTGTAGTGAATAGCCTCCTGGAATCAGAGTCAGGAAGATGTAGGTTCAGTTTCTGCCTCTTATATTTACTAGATGCATGACACTGATCAGATTGTCTTTCCTCAGTTTCCTCATTTGTAGAAATGACAGGGTTGAGCTCAAAGCAGTTTTGGGGAAGATTTTCCGCATCTTTCAAGACTTTTTAGTTAACAGCATCTCATAATTGTTGCTTTTCTTGTCCCAATTCATCAATTCCTGAACATTTATTGGTTCCTCATAGCTCAGTTAGACTTTTTAATCACAAAACATGTGTCCCCCAACTTTTATGCTATGGGAGGGAGGATGGGTCAGTTTATCAAAGACCCAGACAGGGTTAGTTCAAGTCTTCATGATACCATAATAATGATAATAACTAGTATTTAAGTAGGGTTTGACAAATATTAGCTCACTTTATCCTCATGACAACCACAGAAGGTAGGTGCTATTATTATCATTGTATAATAGATGAAGAAACTGAGGCAGTCATACATTAGGTCACTTGCCTAGGATCACACAACAAGTAAGTTCTAAAGATGGACTTGAACTTAGGTTTTCCTGACTCTAGGTCTAGGGCTGTAGACCAGGGGTGGGGAAGCTGTGGCCTAGAGGCCACATGTGGCCCTCTAGGTCCTCAATGCAGCCCTTTGACCGAATCCAAACTTCATAGAACAAATCCCCTTAATGAAAGGGTTTGTTCTGTAAAATTTGGACTCAGTCGAAAGTCTCTACCCAAGGCCCAAGAGGGCCATATGTGGTCTCAAGGTTACAAGTTCTCCACCCCTACTCTAGACATTTCACACCTAGCTCCTTGGCCAAGAAAATGATCTTTGGTAAGTCATTTAATCTTTGAATGCCCTCAGGCAACTCTCTAAAACCTTAACTTTCGGAACAATTGCTGAAGCAGGTGTAAAATTGCCTCGGGTCACTAAGAAGTAAATGATTTGCCCACAGCCGGATTGTATTGGAGAACTTGAACTTGGTCTTTCTATTTCTATATCCTCTATCTGCTTATGCAGTTTTGTCTCTCTCCTCATCTCCAACTGGTAGCATTAGAGGTCAGGTAGACAAAACAAAGCAAAAACCCTCACTTAAAAAGGGCTGCCCTTAAAAGAACAAATAATGGTCTGTTATTGCTCAAAGTATTCTTATTTCAGGGGTTTGCTTTTTGAAGAGGGGTTTGGGTATTCAGATGAGAAGGTTTCTAGAGATAGGGAAGATAGGTTAGCTGGCTTCAAGAGGAAGGAAGTAGGAAAGCAATGGAGTGTGGTGGAAAGAGTGCTGATTCTGGGATCAGAGGACTTCATATCCCAGCTCTAGCAATCAATTCTTGTGTGACGATGGGCAAACCACTTAGCTGCTTTTGGCCTCAGTTTTCTCATCTATAAAATGAGAGGACTGGCTGGCCTTTCAGCTCTCTATGATTCTAAGGCATACATTCATTTGTCTTGGCCCCACAGCAGAGAAATAGTAACAAGAGGAAATTGGAATGTCAGATTCAAGCTTAATGTAAGGAAAACATTTTTAATGGTTGGAATTCAACTTAAGCAGAAAGATCTGTTCTCTTAATCCATTGTGGTTAGTTCTCCCATCAATTAATAAATCATTCAATCAGTATTTTTAAGTACCACGTAGGTGCCAGACACTGTGATAGGCACTATGCATAAAAAGAAAATGGACAAACAAAATTAAACATACCTCACTCTTAAAAAAAATTAGACAAGATGTACACATAATGAAATAAATATTTGTGAGGGGAGGGGGAACATGTCATAGTCACAAATGGCCTGAAATGTAATCACGAGTTATCAAGTAAGTTTTGAACTAAATGTAAAAGATTTGTCTTGTGCTCTGTTCCCTTCATGAGGAGCAAATACCTGATTGAATTACAAAGGGAGCAGTGGAGGTTGGCTGAACAAAAATAAATTATTCATATCTCCAGGGATGGGGTTTAAATAGTTAACCTCTGAATGAATTGAGGAGTTCAAGAGTGAGAGGGATTTTGAGAGATTTTTGTGGAGAAATTCCTTATGGATGGCAGAAGGGGAGGGGTGCTACTCCATCAATCTTCCCGGGGGAAACAACTCATGTTATCTCCTACGGAGAGATAGACACAGTTACTGAGAAACACCTGTCTAAGAGATGAAACAACTTCAAAGGACGTAACCTCTCATAAGAGAGAAGAACATTGATCCCGGGAGGAAAGCAGCCCACTGAGAACCTGCTTGAGTTACCTGCTTGCTCAGCAGAGATCTTGAACCTAAGGGATTCTGTTTGGGGATACTCTTCAAAGAGAGCAAGGACTTCCAGAAGTTATGGCTCCAGGAGTTGTAATTTATCTTTATCACACATAGATCCTACCCATGTTTCTCATCACTATTTTAATGTAAGTTCGAACCCAATATTCCCACAATTCCTGTAAATATTTGTGGGACTGCGCACCATTAATTTATTGGGGAAATATTTTATAACTATTGTTCCTGCTATACCATCTGAACAAATGCCTTTTATAAAAAAAGAAACAACAATTGAATCCACTGACAGATTGTTAATGGAAAGCACACTGGTGACAGCTTATAACAAGTAGTTTTAGAATGGTGGTACCACTTTTCCACTCTGGGAGCATTCACTTCCCTGTGGACTTAACCCTGGAGATTGAGTGCAAATTGGAAGAGTGTGCCATAGGGGTGTGGGCGCTAGCACCTGAGAGGGACTAGAAAAGTCAAACATCTGTTTGACAACAGGTTGTCAGGAAGACTTAACTCAATGTATAAAATTAAGATCATAAATTCAGACATCTAGTATCTGTACTGCTGGGCAGATTCATAGACTGCATTAAAAAAAAAAAAAAGAAGAACTGTATCCATTTGGAATGGGGAATAGTAACTAAGGGTCTCTTTCTCTTGGAGCTTGCCAGGACCAGAATCCACAATGTCCCTACTAAGTCTTGATTATTCACCAAGTTTATAGATGGTATATATCATCCTGCTCCTGAGCTGACAGTTCTCTTTTATTTGACATTTAAACTCCTTCAAAATTTGGGCTAGGCCTAGGAAGAAATCTTGTTAATTACTCAGCAGAGGAAAAAGAATGATGGGTTGAAGTAAACATATGCTGTCAAGCTGCCAATAGTTATTTAATGCCACCTTGGGCAGGGAATGTGCCCTGTCAAAAGCTCTGGATGAATTAGACAAAGGCAGAAGCCTCGTTTCCAAAGAGCTTCTAGAGTAACCATCACACACATCATTTTTTTAAAAACTGGAAACTGCTGCCAACAGCTACAGAAAAGGAATACTTTGATCCATTTTAGAGTAATAGCTAGTTTAGAAGCAAACTAGAAAATAAGCATATTTTAAAGAGGAAGAGGTTTTTGTTTAAAAAAGAAATCAGAGCTTCCATGGGAACTCTCATCCTCAAACCTTCCTGAAGGTTAATACAATTCAACACTCTAACAAACGTTTATGAAGCACTTACTACATGGAAGGAAGTGGACCAGGCATTAGGGATATAAAGGCAAAAACATCACTTCTGCCCTTGAGGAATGTACTTTCTCCTGAGGGGAAACAACATGTACGTAGATAAGAGAATGCCAAGTACTTGTAGAGTAATTTCAGGGAAGGAGCAGAGCACTAAAAGCTGTTATCTCCCCAGAGGAGATAACATGAGTTGAACCTTGAAGGGAACTATGGATTCCAGCAGTCAGAAGTAAGGAGGGAGAACATTATAGGTGAAGAAGTAGAAAATAAATGTCATGTATGGGAAATAGTGAGTAAGCCAGTTTCATTGGGCCACAGGGTATATGTAGGCAATAAAGTGAAAATAGCACAGAATATAGATTGTGTACAGATTGCAAAGGGCTTAAAATGCCGAATGGAGGAATCTGCATTTTTTCCTAGGGACAACAGGGACCACTGAAACTTCTCAAGCAGGACAGTGATATGGCCAAGTCTAGGCTTTACCAGTGTCAGTCTGAGTGCTGTGTCAAGGACAGATTGGAGTCAGAAGACAGAGAGACCAATTAGTAGATTATTGCAATAGGCTGGATAAGAGATAATGAGAGCCTGAACTTGAGTGATGGCTATATTAATGGAGACAAGGGGATGGAGATAAAACGATATGGTAAATGTGGTTAAAAAATATATGGTAAATATGGTTGTGGTAAAATTGGTAAAGCTTGGTAGCTGGTTAGTGATGGGGACTGAGGACATGTGAAGAGTAACGGTGGGCTCCTAGGGTAAATCCCAAATGACTGGAAGGATAATGGTGCCCTTGACCGAATAGTGAAGTTAGAAAGAGAGTTAGACTTAGGGAGACTGATAAAGAGTTCTTTTTTGGACACATTAAATTTAAGGAGCCCAGTGGATATAGAGATAATGTCCAGCAGGAGGTTGACGATGGTGAAGACACAGGACTAGATATGAACATTTGGGAGTCATCTGCATAGAGATGATATTTAAACCCATAGGTCTGAAGATAGTGTCACTTGTGAAAAGAAGTCAAGAAGAATGAAATCTGAGAAAAGTGTATTGATGTTAGCGTTTTAAAGATCGCAGTAAGCCTTGAAAAGAACATTTTCAGTTGAGGGTCAGTATAGGAAGCCAGGTTGCAAAAGATTAAGAAGTTAGTCAGAGGTGAGGAAATTAGGGAAATGAGGGTTCTTTCTAGGGTAAAAAGAAGAAGTGATATAAAATGAATGGATACATAGAATTTTAATTGCTTTGTGTTAAGCAGTGGGCTAAGTGCTGGGGATACAAATATATGATAGTTTGAGGAAGTAGGTTCATGTGGAGGTTTTTTCTCTTTTTTTTTAACCTAGGCATGTGTGTAGGCAGCTGGGGAGGAGCTACTACTAGATAAGGAAAGATTGGAAATGGGAGAGAATAATTAAGAGGTCAAGTTTCCAGAAAAGACAGGAAGGGATGGACCAAGAGTTCAAAGGAGGAGTTGGCATTGGCCCATGTCTTTCTCAGAGACTTGAACAAAGGAGAGAATGGGAGATGACGAAGAAAGACGTTTGAGATATGAAACTGAGGTGAAGAGAACTCAAGACAGATGGTTTCTAATTTCTTAGCAAAGGAGATGAAATTTTCTGCTGAGATAAAGTGGAGAGGAGGCAGTGTAGGAGGTCTGAAGAAAAAGGACACTCAGAATAGCTAGTATGGATTGATTAACAACCATCTCTCTGGGAAAAAATGTCCACAGGGCATACTTTTAAATTTAATCTGTCTTGTTAGCACTTCCCCACCACTTTCTTAAGTTAGACAATCCACAAAACAATGAATCAACTCTTAATTTATAATGTTTGCCACTTTTTGGGGTGTAAATGTTCACACTGGAAATTTACCAATAACCTGTCTGTTAAAAAGCTGGTTGGATTTAACTTCATTCCATCAGGACAAAATAAAAGGGAATCATAGAACAACAACAACAACAAATATTCTGTGCAGCAGTGAGAGTGCAGTTGAGAACAGATGACATAAATTGGTAGTGAATCTAATTGGCAGGATTATGTGACTGGAAAACAGGAGTAGGAACTGCCAAGCAAGAGTAGTGGTGTCAGTTTACCCAGAATTGATTGGGATTTGACAAAGTATCCCTGGTGATAGGGCCAGGGAGCAAGGGACTCAAGCAAAGCTGATACTCTATAGTTCAACTGGTTGACCATAAAGTTAAGATTGTGGA
>JAQQSV010024281.1:0-10201 GCA_028646515.1 Pseudochirops corinnae
CCTTGGACCACTTTAATTTAAGTCTTAAAAGTTTTAAAATTTAAAATTTTTTAAAAGGTCTTTTTTTATGAAAAAAAGCTGACAAAATTATTGTGCTTAATAAGGAGTCTTACATAACACAGAGAAAATTACATATGCATCTACCATTTTTTAGTCTTGGTGAATTAAAGCTACTAAAATGGTAACTTCTTCATTTTAGTAATATCAGCCTAATGCTAATGCTATATGGTAAGTCTCATATTACTAACCAAAATTTAGGTATAAACACTAAAAAATCATAGAAAAAACATTCTATTAAAATTGGGTTAATAACATGAAGAATTCTTTGATTGATTTTCTTTTTCACTATAGGGAATCAGTCCTACTAATAATTACCAGATTTGCTGTCTGAATCTGGTGTTACAGAGCCTCCCCATGACCATCTCTTCTGTCGCTGTTCCAGGCGGTTGCTACGTTCCAAAGTACGGTTAACCATTGCCTCATAATGTTCCTATTTAACATTTAAAAATAAATAAGTACCCATTACATTAGTATATTGACTTTATGTATAGCTTATGCAACTTCCCTCCACCCATGAACCCCATACTTCAAGCAAAAATGTACAAAGAATTGTGAGAACAGAAATGATCTATCTATGCCTCACCTTACAAATAATCAGAGAATCTTGGAACTAGATGCTATCTCAGAGGCCTTCTAGTCCAACCTATACCTGTATGGGAAGCTGCTCTATAACATACCTGACCAGTCCTTGCACTGAAAATAATGTCTAATGAGATCTCTGATGTCTAAAGCTCTTTATGTAGAATGCTAAGTTCTAAATCTAACCACATCATTGGCTTTTAAAGTTATACTTAATCACCTATAATAAAGAAACTTTTAATACTGGGCTGACAAAATGCTAACATTAAGCTAAGAAAATTAAAATAGATGGCTAGAATAAGATATTAAAGCAAATCAAATTGGAACAATAAAACCTATACATTAGTAGTAACAATATTACCTGAATAGCTGGCAACCAGAGACTCAATTAACTAATACTGTG
The DNA here is from genome assembly GCA_028646515.1 of Pseudochirops corinnae. Classification (NCBI taxonomy): domain Eukaryota; kingdom Metazoa; phylum Chordata; class Mammalia; order Diprotodontia; family Pseudocheiridae; genus Pseudochirops; species Pseudochirops corinnae. The sequence goes on from JAQQSV010024281.1 coordinate 1,043, forward strand.
TGTGTAAAATGAAAGCAAAAGAATATATATGTAAAAAGTCAATAATCACTTCCAATTTATCTTTCTATTCAACGATGCCCAACACGCATGCCTCTTATGTCCCTATACTATAGGAAATGCAAATCAAATAGCTTTTGTAGTATGTACTAAAATAGTAAATTGAAAATATTTTTTGAAGAAAAAGGTTTTGGAGGGAAAAAACCGATCAGAAAATTAGGAGACCCCAAACTATGAGTAGAGGTACAGATTTTAAATACTAGCTTCTTGTTTTGTTTCTTCTTTCTTGTTAAGAACTTGCAGCTACCCTACAACCAGAATGCAAAGGTATACCTTGCTTTAAGCAAATCTAATGTCTGAAACTATGACTTTATACAAAAGTTACAGGACTTCCAAGCCACTGCCTCCCTGACAATCTAAATTCATCCCTTTTCCCCCACAGCCTCTCATCCCAATCCAATTTTTCAAGGCCTATTAACTCCCAGTATCGAATCCAGGGCCCAACTGAACCCTTCCCTTCTTGTTATAACACAGAACCTACTGTAAGTACCATACGATTAGTTTAAATATTTAATTTAACAATTAATTCGATGTCTTATATTGTTTTCAAGTACAAGAGAGTAAGGTGTAATGGAAAGAACACTCAACTCAAAGTTAACAGGAAACTGGGTTCAAAGCCTTTCTCTGACACTGCGGGACTCAGGCAAGTCACTTAAACTGAACCTCAGTTATAAAATGAGGTCTCTTATGAGGGCCTGATGAGATAATGTATGTAAAGCACTTTATAGATCTTTATGTTCTATATTCTAGTATTATTGTCATCATTATCTCCCTCCCCAAAAAGACTGTTTTAAAGGCAGATCCCACAAGTATACAGAAGGATTCTTAGTTTCATAAAATAATTAACAGCAGGATTCCTTAAATAGCAAAAAGTCCCTTTGAGCATTAAAAATACAGCTCAGTTTACATCCTTTTCTTTTAGGAACACACTTCATGAATGCTGCCACAATTCAGGCTTTAACTGCTTAAAAAAAAATCAAGCTTCAATAATGATAACAGCTATTAGTAATAATAATAGTTATAGTAGTTCACATTTCTATGGCACTTTAAGGCTTGCAAAGTGCTTTAGAAACGTTAGCTCATTTGATCCCTACAACCTTGGAAAATAGGTGCTATTATTATCCCCATTTTACAGATGAGGAAACTGAGGTAGATGACTTGCCCAGGGTCACATAGCTAGTGAGTATCTGAGGCTAGATTTGAACTTAGGTCTTCTTGACTCCAAGTTTGGCTATCTGTCCACTGGGCCACCCAAGCCACTTGTTAACTAGCTAAAACTACAGTCAAACAGACCTGCCATAGAGAAATTTTTTTTAATGCTGTTGCTAGAAGTGAGTAAGATGGATTTCTTGTCTCAAAGATTTCTTAAATTTCACTTTGGCATACTTGGAATACTCGACTAAACAAAGTCAACCTCAGGGAAAGAAGGTCTCTAACTCTGCTTTGACAATAATATCACCATCCCTACAAAGTCCTAGATAAAAATGACTATTTCTCTGGGAGCTAAGATAAAGCTACTGAAAAAAGAGAGTGGTCTAATGCCTTTTGAAGAGAAAAAAATTCAGAGCAGCAGACATCTGAGAAGCAAAGAAAAACAGGTGAATGTGTCAAAGATTATCAGCAATCAAGAATTTAAAATATATACAAACACACACATATATATTTAACGAAAGGGAGAAATCACCTTTCATTCTACACTATATACGAACACTGTCTTCTATGATACAGATGAACACAGATTTTTATGTCACATTATAAAAATATTAATAATAATCTCACAATTCCCTGATCCTTGATCATTTAAAGAGCACTGTCTTCAGCATGGTGCTGTAAAGAAAGAGGCAGCTGGAGGATGTGAGGCTCAGTGACTAGAGCACATTCCCAAGCAGAGGAAGCCAAGTCAAGATTCACAGGCAGCCTCCCCAACTCCAGGGCTAGGACTTCCCACTATGCCATGCTGCCCTCAGACAAACAAGCTTCAGCCAGCTGCTTTCAGAGCCATTGCTGCTCCTATACATGTTATTTTCTCACAAATGAATGATTCTCCCAAGAAATACTTTAATATTGATTCTCAAACTCAGGTAATTCATCTGACATTGGTTGTAAGAAACATACTAAGCCCATGTCTGGTATACATGTCCTTGTCCATCCTGCTAGGAGGGTATGACAGACAACATGGAAACCTAATTTGAAGAAAGGCACCCAAGCATTCAAAATGTGTACCTGTCATAACCTAAAATAAATGCAACTTCTGAAACTTCAAAATGAAAGCAAATCGTGGTCTACTTTTTGGTATCGATACCAGGTCTTTAAGCCACACACTCCAGTCCACGCTCTTGGTGATGCGGATATACAAATAGACACAAAAACACAGAAGCTACAGTCCTATTGTACAAGACAATGAAGTGACCTAAGGAAAAGTGCCTCTGACAACACATCTTATTTAAGCATGTTATTATTTTATTGAAAGAAACATCTATTCCTGTGGTCTAAGCAAAGTAAAGAAATAGTCCCAAAAAAAGACTCAAGAAAAATCAGGAAAAATACAAAGCACTTGATTGCACCTGTAGCTAAAAAACAAGCTACATATATGTGAAATAGGATGGTTACTGATGACCCTCACACATCCTAGAATGGGATGGGATTCATTGTGAGCCACAAGCTGAACTAACAGTAACAAAGCATTAACTAGTATTCAAATATCAGGAATGATACTAGGATACATGTGGAAATAAGCCCAGGGAGAGCCTACGAGATCATTTTCCCATAATATCCATCCTGGATAAGCACATATTTATTAAGCCTAACCTCATGAGCACTCAAAATGAATGTGGCAAAGTGTTCTGCTTATAGAAGAGCCAATGGTATTACACTGTGAGTCTACTGTCCTCTTATTTCACATACACAATTCTAATGAGATTTGTTATCTGGCTTCTAAGACCACAGCATATTAGAAACATGGCAATTTAGAAGTGGGACAGGCACAATGACAACACTGAGAAGCAAGAAGAAAGAGAGAAAAGCTATAAAAAGCCAATATAGTAACTCAAAGAGCATGGCAGGCAGCGGTAACTTAGTTTGGGAGTAAAGAATCCTACAATGCCAAAACCGTTCCTAAAAGTCATCACTATATTACAAAACAGGATTAGAATTAATGATCATGATGATGACCTTGAGGCAATATTACACTAAATTATGTCAATTATACTCTGTTCAAGAAGTAGGACCTTTAAAAATATTTTCATTCAACTTTTTTTTTTTCAAGTGTTGGTGTTTAAAAGGTCATCTTGAAAACCTGGCTATCTGGCATGACTCATTCCCCAAGGATTCCAGATTCTTTCAATTTTACTTCAGCAATAGGAAATACTTTAGGAGTACCATCATTTTTCTAGTCACTCAGGTTTACAACCTGGTCAGAGTCAGCCCCAACTCTTCACTCTCACTCACCACCCCTGCATCCAATCACTTGCTAAGTCTTGTCAATTCAGCCTCTTAAGCATCTCTTCCACCTGTCTCCTCTCTACTCACCACAACCACCCTAGTGTTCAGGTTCTCATCACTGACTAGGGGCAACTTCAACAGCCCCCTCACACAGGTCTCCCTATATGCAGTCTTTCCCTTCTTAGATTCATCTTCCACACCACTGACAAATTTATATTCCTAATATGGAGGTCTGACCATGTCACTGCCCTGTCCAAGAAGCTCTAGAGCCTCCCCAGTGCCACTAGAGAACCTGAGTTTCTCCATTTGGCATGCAAAGCCTTTCCCAGTCTGGATGCATTCTCTCTCCAGAGTCACTGCACCTCACCCCCTCAGCCTACATACTTCAGTTAAAATGGACTATTTGTTGTTCCCACATCCATGCCCTTATGTCCTGGTGCCCTGAATGTCCTTCGCCTTCCCCACTTCCATGGTCTTAGAACCCATAAGTCCTTTGAAGAAGCTTTTCCTGATTCTGCCAGTAGTTAATGCTCTTCAAAATAACTGTGTATTTGGCGTGTGCATATGTGTGCATGTATGTACTTATCTGTGAACATGCATCCCCCAAGAAGAATGAAAACCCCTTGAGAGCAGGGACTGTTTAACTTTTCTATTTACATTACCAATGCAGCACTTAATAATTAACACTTGATAACAGGCCATAACTGTTATTAAAATCTAGAGCTTTAACTGCAGTAAAAACAAATAGGACCTGATGGGGCTGGGTAACACTCACTGATGGATGCAGAAGCAGTAAAGATTAGGGGGAAAGGGGCCAGGAGATCAGGGTGGTCTAGAGCAGTGGTTCTCAACCATCCTAATGCTGTGACCCTTTAATACTCATATTGGGGCGTGTCTACATGTGGGCAGATGCGTCTGGAGACAGATAGAGCAATGTAGTGTCTTGGTTCCTAAGACTGTCGGAAATATATGACCCTTGTGAAAGGGTTGTTCAACCCCCAAAGGGGTCATGACCCACAGGTTGAGAACTGGTGGTCTAGAGGATGACGATGAAAAAATCTCAAATGAATTTTGTCACCATCCAAGTAAAACACTAAAAATTCTAGGCAGCTTCCACATGGCCAAGTGAGAAAACTCAAGGTCAGAAAGAAGAGCATGTAGCAATCGTAGCTGAGGGCCCTGAGCCAGCCTAGCCCAACTCCACAGCATGGGGTCCTTAACCCAAGTAGCCACCATAATACAGCAGGCAAACTGCAGCCCGGGTCCTTTAGCTGGACAGGAGTTTACCCCCCAAGCTGAGAAGCAACTCATGATGAAGGTTTCAATATCCCAAGAGATGTAATATGGAAGGAAGGGGAAAAAAAGAAGGTACAGCAAACCTGATTTTCCATATGAAGGGCTGGAAAGAGAAAAGATGAGACAAAGAGCACGAGACTATCAGAAAAATATCCCAGATATAGGACACAACAGTGGCCTTGGATTATCTGTAACATATTAGGGGGAAAGGAAGGGAATTAACATTTCTACAGCACCTACTTTGGGTCAGACACCGTGCTAAGCACTTTACACATATTACCTCATTTGATCTTCACAGCAATCTTAGGAGGGTAAGATAGGTGCTATTATGATCCCCATTTTACATATGAGGAGACATAGGTGAAGTGACTTGCCCAGGGTCACCTGGTTCAGAAGTATTAAGGAAACACGTAACACACCTTTTCTTCGTCTAATTTTTGCCTTCTTTTCTGTTCCACTGCTGCTCGTCGTTGTTGTTCTTTCTGCTTCTGTTCTTTTATCTTTCTCTGTCTTTCTTCCATCTGCTTTTCATATTGGAGTTTTGCCTTTTTCTCTTTCTCAAGTAACTGTGTTTCTTTAAAAGCTACAATATTCAAAGCACATTGTTAACAAAAGTGGCAGAAAAAGCAGGTTTTCTTTAATATACAGAGAAGGAAGAAGCAAACGTCACTCACCCTTTTCCTAAAACAATACAAGCTGCATCTTAAGCCAAACTAGGTGGCACTGGGTGACAGAAGACTCCTAAGCACACACAGACAGATTAACTGCCTTACAGGTTCTCTAGCAACTGTGTCTGCGCGTCTCAAATGTGAGAAATCCATGTTCTTAGCCTGAGCTCAAATTTCAGCACAGATATTTCTATAGAACATTTAAGTTACGTATCTACCGTAAAGTCTTACTCCAACACTTCATGTGGCTTTCAGGTAACTTTGGGTCCTTGAAAACTAGGACAGTAAAGTGCGAACTTTGGTGGATTCTGTTTTGCCTGCAACCCAAAGACCAGTCTAAGGTATTATCAGCAGGTTGGCGACCACAAAACAGTGACAAAGGAAAACAGTCACCAGTAAAGTGTGTCCTACTTCAACTTCTGCAGTGAAGAGGCAAAGTGGTAGAAAAGCGAGCGGAGGGTGCTAAGAATTCTACAAGACAGAATAAAACGTCAACTGGAAAACACGTCCTGTTGAAGACTAGAGAAAGGTAAATATCCCAATGTAGAAGAGCACAGAATCAATAAACTATAGATCAGTGAGTTTGACTTTGATTTCTGGGAAAATTCTGGAATGAAATCATTAAAAAGGTGGTTGGCCAATATATAGACAGGAGAGTGGTGATTACAAAAAGCCAACATGGTTTTTATCAAGAACAGGTCATGGCAGACCAACTTCATTTCCTTTTATGATAGGATTATTAGAGTAGAGAAGAATCCTATGGATATAATTTACTTAGATTTTAATATCGTTTTTGATAAAGCATCTCAAACTGTTCTAGTAAAGACGATGGAAAGATTAGCCAGATTAGAGAACAATATAATCAGATGTACTCAGACTTGGTTGGATGCCTGGGTTCAAAGAGTAGTAGCTGATTCAATGTCAGTATGACAGAAGGTCTCCAGAGGAGTGAGTTCCCCAAAGACTGGTTTTTGGCCAGGTGCAAATGAACATTTTATCAATGACTCAGTTAAAGGCATGGAAGGTAGGTTTATCAAGTTTGCAGATAACCCAAAATTGGAAGTGGTAGCTAACAATGTGTAGAAGAACAGGGATTCAAGAGGATCTTGACTGACTAGAGCATTGGGCTGAGTATGATTTCAACAGGAATAAATGGACTCTTGTACTTGAGTACAAAAAACTTAACCTCACAAATATATAATGAGAGAGGCATGGTTATATAACAGTTGTTCTGAAAAGATCTGGGGTTTTAGTGCACTAATCAGCTCGTCAGGAGTCAGCGGAGTAATGAGGCAGACAGCAAAACTACTACTATGTATTGAGCTGAATTAAGAGGGGCATGGATTCTAGGAATAAGGAGGTGATAGGCCCAATATATACTTTCCTCATTAGACCACCTCAGGAGCACTGTATTGAATTCTAGGCACCGCAATTTAAGAAAGACATTGATAATAAAAAATTTTTAAAGGATATCCATTAATAAACTGGAGAATATGGGAGAGAGAGGATGTGTCTCAACCAGGATGGTGAAGGGATTTGAATTCATGTCATGTGAAAATTAATTGAAAGAACTAGTTTTGTTTAGCCTGGAGGAAAAAAAAGAAAGAATCAAGGAAGACACGATAGGTATCTTCAAGGTCTTGACAGATTATCATGAGGAAGAAGCAACAGACTTTCTCTGTTTGGCCCCAGTGGACAAATCCAAGAACAATGGGCAAAGAGGCAACTCTAAGCTTGACGTTAGGAAAAATTTCCTAACAATAAGTGCTGTCTAAAAGTGGAATGGGATGCCATGAGGAACACCCCTTGCTGGAGCTCTTCTGGACTACCACCTTCCAGGTATGTTATAGTGGAGATTCCTCTAACATGAGTTGGACTAGATCAGTGGTTCTCAACCTTCCTAATGCCATGACCCTTTAATACTCGTATCTGGGTGTATCTGCATGTGGGCGGACCCACCTGGAGACGGATAGAGGAGCGGTGTCTCGGTTCCTAAGACCATCAGAAATATGTGTTTTCCAATGGTCTTAGGCAACTCCTGTGAAAGGGTAGTTGGACCCCCAAAGGGGTCATGACCCACAGGTTGAGAACCACTGGACTAGATGGTCTCTGAGGTTCCTTCCAACTTTCAAATTCTATGATTTTATAGTACAGGATTTGAAGCATATTCACATTTTGATTATAAGTGAAAAAAAGGAAAACTATAAGGAAACTGAAGCTAACTGGAAGGATATCTCACAGGTTTCTCCTTGGAGAGGCAAATAAAAGTGTTGACAGAGTGTGTTTCAATAAGCGTCCAAAGACAACAATAAGCATCACTTCAAGGGACAATTGGGCACTTCATTTTGCACTGCTCATAATAAGCATAAGCAAAAGGTAAACAATTATGTTCTGATACCTGTTGCAAGGATGAGAAGGTAAAGAAATTTCAAGAATTCAATTAGCAAACCACTAAATTAAGTTAAGACGCACCTTAAAACCTAGTGACTTAGATGCAAAGGTGGGCATAGCGGGGAAAGGTTGAAAATACATCATAAAATATAGTCCAAGAGGATCAAGAAAAGAGAGAGACTGAAGACTTGTAGACTATACAGAGATTGACCATGATATATCCTGAAGACTTTCTTTAAGAAGAGTTAGAAGGAACTGGACATGTCCTACTCTCATTATCACCACAGAAAATGAAACTGACTATTATTAGAGACAGACAGGCAGAAACTTGTTACCAACGTGGGAATCATTTCAGAATTGACTCTCTATAGAGACCAATAACTTGACAGAGCAAAAAAGTAAAATCAAAACCAAATCAGTAAGTACATGTATCTGGACAAACACTTGAAGGCAGACAATAGCCTGGGTCCAAAGTGGAACAGTAGAAGGAGAACAAGCTGGATTGCTTTTGGCAAACTGACAAGCTGATCCCTGAAACAAAAACCCACCTTTGTAACACTAATATTTTCCCTAGTAAAGTTATGCAACTGTGAATCATGGAATACTGTGATCTTCCAAGAATCAAAATGGCAGGTGACCCAAAAGGCAACGTAAAGACGTGTATGTTGGGGTGGAGGGGGCAGGGGGAGGGCGTTAGGGTATATTACTAACAATGACTTGCACAAAGACATGGCATATCTAAAAGATGCATGATGAGGAAAGCTGGGGCAGTGGGAGACCAGGTAATAAGAGCAAGAGATAATAGATGGGAAACATAAATAATGCTATTTTAAGAAGAAGGTCTTGACCACACTTAGTGGGCTCCCTATGGTGGATTTATGGAAGAAAATAGAGAAGAGGCACACAGAATAAAAAGGTTGGGATGAGTAGAGATTTGTACCACTGAAGGACATATCTACATAGATCACAAATATAATGAATTACCAGAGTATAACACTCATGCTAATTTCAATTAAAGCGAAAACCCAGACCAACATATGGTATTTTAAAAGGAGATTAATTTCCCCTTGCCCATCTGCCAAAATGGAAAGGGAGGGAATTAATGTTTACTTCAATAGCAAACATCTTCTACAGACTTCACTTCTAAAAGTATAGTCATACTCTGGTTTCTACATTCATAGAATAATTCTAGTAGCACATTAGACAAAAGCAGAACACTGTACTGGGTCCACGTAGTTCCTTACTTTAAAAGACTAGGTAATATCTGTGCAGTCCTGAAAAAGAGCTCTCTACTTTCTGTTCCATC
>JAQQSV010024282.1:0-10201 GCA_028646515.1 Pseudochirops corinnae
GGAACTTAAGATACACAGGCCCTGTGGTAGGGAGATCCATCCTGCCCTATTGGAAAGTTAGAGAGGTGGTAGGGGAGGGCATAGAAGAGATTAGATTGGGGGAGGGGTTATACAAGGGAATGACTGTTTTGAGGGGGGGTAGGGGAAAGATGGGGAGAAAATTTGTAACTCAAAATCTCATGGAAATGAACGATGTAAACTAAAAATAAATAAAATAAAATATAAAAAAAATGATTCTTTATAGCTGCAGTTCAAACTAAAATGAGAGATTTGGCTATAACCTTTTCTGGAATGTCTTGTTTGGCATCTACATCTGCCTCCAGTAAGCACTAATGTAAGTTACGTACTTGAATACTTGTATGCTTCCAAACATCTAAAAAAAATATTTCCATCAGAATTTTTTTTTCAATAAATCAAAACTTGAAAAATTATAGTAGTAATATTAGCCTGAATATGTGTTCTCCTGAAAGGAATCTTTTAAAATTTCTTTTTAATATTTAAGAATGCATAAGAGTTTCATGTTTTAAGCATGAGTACTACTACTACACTCACATATAACCTCCAGGATCACTTTTCTTTCATGCTATAAGACTAAAGACTTCCTTTAATTTATTTGGGGATGGTATTACATTTATATTTGCATACTCAAGATCCTTATTTATTAGTAATATTTCTGAAAAAAAGTTAATTTTTTTAAAAAAAGTCAGCATATGGAATGGCTAGGTGGTGCAGTGACTACAGCACCAGCCCTGGAGTCAGGAGGACCTGAGTTCAAATCTGACCTCAGACACTTAACACAAAAACTAGTTGTGTGGCCTTGGGCAAGTTACTTAACCCCAATTGCCCTCGTAAAAGCAAAAAAAAAAAAAAGTCAGCGTATAACATATTCTCTTACTATCTTTCTCCACTTTAAATAATAAGCATGGAGTTAAGAGAATTATTTTTAGTTTTTATAAGAGCCTGTGTTATTTTTATATTGCTTTTGTCAGAATAGTGACTCATATTTAGTGGCCACTCAGTTAAATGCTTATTCTTTTAATAGAATGTGAGCTGAACTCCATTCTAGTTTAAAACACTATTTTTTTTAACTAATTGTTTCTTATTCTTTCAAATTTCCTTTTCAAATTGCATATATGCTTCAGAAAAGAGAAGAGAAGGCCACAAGGTAGGTTATAAATATTTTCAAGCATGTAAGGATTGTCATTAGAAAGATGAACAAGGTTTTTTTTTTCTTTGCACTATAAACAAGACAAAATAAAAATAAGAGTTTCAACCTTAGCACAAGGGACTTACCATTTGGAAAAAAGTATTTCAAAGGAATTGCCATGAGGGAAAGGTAAAAAGGTAGTCAGTCAACTATAAATTATTAAGCATCTACCAGGTACTATGTTAAATACTGTGGATACAATTTTTAAAAAATATGCAAAAATAGCCCATATGTACAGGTACATAACAATCTAATGAGAGATACAATCTGCAGAGGTATATACAAAGAAGAGAGAGAAGACAGCATTCAGAGTTGCTGGGAAGGGCTTCTAGTAGAATGTGAAATTTTAGCTGGAACTTGAAGGAAGAAAGGGAATTGAAGGGGAGAGATGAGAGAATTCCAAGCATTAGTGATAGCCATTGATAACACTGAGAGATGGGAGTACTTTGTGTAAGGAAGAGTAGGGTGCACAGTGTTACTGGATTACAAAGAACATGGTTTGGAAAGGGATGTAAACTTAAATATCATTAGAAAGACAGTAAGGGACCACATTATAAAGAACTTTATAAGCCAAACAAGATGTTAAATTTTATTTCATAGGTGATACAGTACACAGGAGGAGTTAAATGATTGGACTTGTATATAGGAGGTGATATTGTCAGAATAGTATTTTAAGAAGATCAATTTGACAGCTGGTTATAGGATATTCTGGACTGGGGAAAGAATTGGGACAGACCAACTAGCTATTGCAATGCCCATGTTTGAGATAATAAGGGTGTAAGGAGATAATCAGGATGGCGGTCATGTCAGAGGGACCAAGGAGATTAGGTATGAGAGATGTGATGATAGAAAAAATTATGGGACTTGGTATTTGATTGGATATTGGGAAGGGAATGAGAAAGAGTGAAGAGTTGAGGATGACATATATATATGGGTTGTTGAGAGGATGATGGTACCCAGAGACAATAATATGGAGGTCAGGAAGAAAGCAGGATTTGAGGGGGAAAGATAAAGAGTTCATATAATTTGGAATGTGGAGGGCCTTGAAAGCCAGCTAAAACATTTGTTCTCTACTTGGTAAATAATTAAGCGTCATTCAACATTTTTAACTGTGGGAAAAATATAAGTGGAACTGTTCAAGTAGTCAATTTTTGATTGGCATGGAATAGTTTAAGACTCAAGAAAGGCAGATGGTTAGAAAACAACTATAGTACTCAGTAGTCAAATAAATTTGTAGTATCAGGGCAGCTAGGTGGCACAATGAATAAAGCGCCCGCCCTGGAGTCAGGAGGACCTGAGTTCAAATCTGGCCTTAGACATTTAACACTTACAGGCTGTGTGACCTTGCACAAGTCACCTAATCCCAATAGCCCCATGTTCCCCCATCCAAAAAGAAAAAAAGAAATGAAATTTGTAGTATTAATGTGGTTGTTCATTCCAAAAAATGCAAATCATAATCCATTGATGCCTGTTCATCCAGTGTTACTCTTATCCATCTCCTCCAATGAGATTACTACAGATGTCCATTCACGGTGATTTTTCTCACTTTCACTTACATGTAAAGAGCAAAGACTGAATACTTATTATCCTTCACTCTGTCCACATGGTTTGACCTTTTTCAATCATACATCAATTACATCATTTACTTAGACTTTTCATTATTATGTTCTGCAATCTGCTTATAATCAACATTCCCACTTCCATTCCTCTCTGAGTAATGCTTAATTGTAATTTTTCAGAAACAGTGATGTACTTACTTGTGGTCATACAACAACAGCAAAAAATAAGAATTAAAAAGAATTCCTTCATTTTAGGGAGAAATATGAGAATATTAAAGGAGTATAGAAATTACCTATACATAATAAAGAGTCCTTTCCATCTCCCATCCAATTGTAGTTCTAACTTGTTGTCTATTTCGCACATTCATACAAAATGGATGAACTCTATGAGGTCATCCATATAACTCCATGTTACAGATAAAATGAAAAGATGAAAACATCCATATAGATATTTTTGCATAGATTGTCCAATCTCTATAGAATAATTACAAAGAAGTATCTGCGGATGTTCACCAAGCACAAAAAAACTTTCTTCAACTTGGTGTCTGTGCTTGATCTCTTCCATCACCAGAAGGGGAAGCTTTAGTGAGCATTCATCTACATTTTTTTGTCTTAATTGAGATAAATGATCAAAAGCTCATATTATCAAGTTAGCATAGCTTTTTTATATTTTATATAAATGTACTTTGCAAGTAGTATCTTAAGGTAATATAACATTCTACTGTACTGAAGAAGAAACTTTTTTTTTCCATGGCCAACAAATAAGAAATAGTGTGGGGGTTTATATTCACTACCTTTTAATCAATTGTGTGATGGTGAAGATAGATTCCACTGTGAAATACTCCTTGCAAAAACCTTCTTCTTCTTTACTAAGACAGTGATGAAGGATTTCTTTGTTGCATTTTTGTATTATTTCATTAATTTTTTAATAGAAGGCATCATAGGCATATAAGTTGATAATCAGTATTCTTTTGGTGACCTTTCTCAGGTATTTAGATTTGATCATTTTCCCCTTAACTTTTAGAAACTCATTCTTCTTTAAATACATTATAAATCTATACTGAAATACCTTCACCATTACATGGCTTCCAGAATGACTTTCCTCTATGTATATTTCATCTAAGATAGCTGCCTTCTTATAATGCCATGCACAGGCAATTTCCCAAAAGAATGCTACTGTGAACAACTTTTAAGGTTTGGATTACACAGTATAGTGAACACTCCATTTATTCCATTACAAATCAAGGCAAACATTCACAACAAATCACAATATAATATCCACAACATTACATCTTATCACAGAAAGCCACAATATAGTGTTCACAACAGCTTAATATTAGAATGGCCACATAGTTTTCACTTCAGTGGCCACAATATTTAGAACGAAGAACAAAAGAATGATCATCTGGTTTCCCTAAAGGGGGAAACTCTCCTTACTTAATCATTCAGCCATTTCACAATACAATAATCAATCTTCCACTCTTGGGGCAATCATAGATTAACTTTATCAGTCACTTATCTAGATTCACACTTACTAAGTATCATTAATCACTAAGTATAATCATTAGAAAATTACACAAACCCTCAGTGTCCAGTAACTTCAGTTTCATCATATGTCCACCCCTCAGTGTCCAGTACACTTCAGTTTCATCATATGTCCAAGGGGAGGCCTTTTCTTCATCTTGACTCAGAATGGTCTCTCAGATTCCCTGGATCTCCTTCCATGGTCCCAGCTCCTACCTGAATCCACCAAACCGTCACCTGGATTCAGAGGCAGACAGCTCCCAGGTTCTTGTTCAGTCCTCTGGGAAATTCTTGGTACACACTGAAGTTCACAGGGTCCAGCATATCTCAAATCCTTTACCACTTCTGTTGCCAGGAGCTCAAGGATCAACCAAGCCACAAACAAAGTCTTATCCCAGACATGCTCCTTCAGTCCTCCAGCAGTTCAGCTGGCCCTAGGACCAGGAGAAATCTCAGCCTTACAGGCAGCCCTCTCAGTCAGGTGGCCTTCACCAGATTCTGGTCTCATAGAAAACTCCAACTCAGTTCTCAGTCCAGCAGCTCAGCTCCGAGATGCTGGGACAATTCTGCTCCCTCCACCAGGAGCCACCAGGAGAAAAATTCCCTATTCTGTTTCTGTCTCTGGAATTCTTCTTATATACTCATACTGGCCTCCAGTCTCAGCCAACCCCCTCCTGCCACTTCAGCAACAGGAGACAGAGTCCAGAACCTCTTCACACAGGAGACAGAGTTCATACCTTCTGCTTCTCTTACATCAGAGACAGAGTTCACAACCTCTGTCTCTTTCACAGAAGTACTTAGCCCTTAGTTACTAAGGACTAAGTACCTGTTAAATTAATTACCTTTACACTTCTATATCTTCCTTTAATATTATTTTTATGACAACTTTAAGTACTTCCAGGACTGAGATATGAGAGTTCAAGTATAAGTACTCTGCTTTTTTTTTATGCACAGAATTTGTTTTAAAATTTTCATGGATATTTTCCAACTTTTGTCTGTCATTCTCTTTCCATCTTCATTCCTAAATTATGTACTCCAGATGGTTTTTGCCAAGTTGGTTATCTTTATCTCTGTCTCTCCATCTTTGTCTCCCCATCTCTGTCTGTTTCTCTGTCTCTGTCTCAGTCTCTGTCTCTGTATATTTCTCTCAAATTCTCACAAATCATTAGAAAATTGTTTTCATCTTTTTTTATCCTGCAATGCTTCTGTCTGTTTTATGAGGTGAAATGGCATTCTTTTCCAAAAGATTTTATAAATAAGATTGTATTCTAAACTGTTGTTGCCCTTGACTATCACATCTCTCCACATCGAAAATTTGTCAAAGTTTTACTGACTAAGACATTATTCTCTTTTGATTTCATTATGGCAATTTATTTATATTGGTTGAAATTTCGTATGTTATTGTTATTTTATATGGAGTTGCTATAATGAGTCCTGATGACCTTTCCTCATCCATTTCCCATTTTCACCATCAACAAAGTAGTTCAGGATGGAAGAGTTTTAATTCTATGTCAGATCTACCTTCTCATTTTTATTATTTCATCTATATCTCTAGTAATTTTTTGTATTTGTCATAATATGTTGATGGTTAAACACAGATGATCCAAGGATGGTTCCCTCTTTAATAATCCTCTATTTAATGTATGATAGATGAATAATTTCATTTTTACTATGTTGCTCAGTACTCATTCTGTCCATTTGTGATGTGCAGGTATTGTGAGCTAAGCTTAAAAAAAGGATGAAAAGCACAACTCTTTCCCCTTAGTCAGAAACTGAAGGAATTGCTATCTAGGCAATTCTATCTCCAGGAACTATTTCTGACAAACTTCTGCAACCCCAAGGCTATAATTTTATGTTTATAATCACCAGGCTTACAAAGATTTAGATAAGGCTGAGCCAAGTGCCTGAAAGGAAAAGGGACTGCAATAGTTCCAGATTCTGGGGTTGCCCTGTATTCTACAACTCTTTGACTTATTTCATTTCCTACTCCTGACCCATATTTTCAGCATATTTTTTGGAATATTACCATCCTCAGCTATTACAAATGTTGCTTTAAAGTCACTGTATTCCATGATAAGATTTCTATGAATTTAGAGAACTTTATTAAGTTCTATTAAGAGGTATAATTTTATACCACTTTATAATTTATAATAGATAAGAGCAACAAAACTGCAATTATTTTCAAGGTGGTCTTTATTGCAAATACTTATACGTACAGAAAGATGATGACCAAATAGTCTAAAGAATAATTTTTCATTGTCTTTGGAAGCATGATAAAATCAACTCTGGCATATCCCTTATTTGCCACTTCAAGAAGAATTTATGAACCATTCTTCCATTTAACTATAACATCTTTCTATTTATTTTAATATAATATCAAGTTTGCTGTAATTCACTGTCTCCCATAGTATGGTCACTCATTAGTCATTTAAAAAATCTGACATATAGAGAAGCAACAGCTAATTTAGCTTATTGGTGATTTTAAATCTACATGGTTCAGAATGAAGAAACAAAACAATCACTCTCTGCAAATCATATAGTGATAAACTTAGAGAATCTAAAAGAATCAGCAACTAAAAACCTAGGTAGAATCACTATCAGTTTAAGCAACATTGCAGGATATAAAATTAACCCACAAAGTCATCAGGATTTCTTTATATTACTAAAAAGTTCAGCAAGAAGAGACAGAAAATGAAATTCCATTTAAACCTACTGCAGACAATATAAAATACTTGGAAGTGTATCTGGCAAGCCAAACTCAACAAGTTTATGAACCCAATTAGAGTACACTTTTTACACAATAAAAACAAATCTCTCTAAACAATTAGAGAAATGTTCATTAATCTTAGGTAGACTGAGCCAATACGTTAAAAAGGAAAATTCTACCTAAGTTAATTTATTCATTCAGTACTATATCCATCAAACTTCCAAAGAATTACTTTATGGAACTAAAAAATATAATAACGAAATTCATCTGAAATAACAAAAGATCAAGTATATCAAGGGTATCAATGAAAAAATGGAATGGAAAACAGCCTAACAATATCAGAATTCAAACTATAATGTAAATAGATAATCCCCAAAAGAGTATATTTCTGCTAAAAAAAAATAGAGGGGGCATAACAGTGGAATAAATTTGGTACACGTCACACAGTAGTAAATGAATACAGTAATCTAGTATTTAATAAACATAAAGATCTAAGTACTAGGTGCAGAAATTCATTATTTGGTCTTTTTAAAAATTTTACATTTAATCTGCTTACGAACATTTCCTCCAACACTTTCTCAAGTCTATCTAGACAATCAATAAAACAATAAATCAAGTCTAGATTTATACTTTGCCAACTTCTGAGATAAAAAATCTAACATGAAAAATTTAATAATTGGCTCTTGAGAGCTCATTTGAGCTAGCTCCAACACACAACTTACTAAATCTATTATCTCTTTTTTGTCTTTATTAGTTTGTCTGTTTACTTTTATTTTACAAGATTCAGTTCCACAATCCCTTGAGTTACAAATTTTCTCCCTATCCCTCTACTCCCCCCTCCCCCATGGCAACATGCAATCAAGCATAGGATCTGAAAATACTTTCATATTAGACATTAGTCAGGTTGTAAAGAAGGATTAAAACAGATGGAATGAACAATGGGAAAGAGGAAACAAAACCAAAAAAGAAAAAGAGCAGGTAGGTTGCTTCAGTTTGCATTCAAATTCTGTTCTTTCTAGTTCTTTCTCTGAATGTCGACATCTCCTTCCATCATGAGTCTTTTGCAGTTGTCTTATAACTTTGCATTGCTGAGAAAAGTCCAGTCTATCAAAGCTGGTCATCACACATACATTGGTTCTGTAATTGTGTACAAATTTTTCCTGGTTCTGCTTTTCTCACTCAGTATCAGTTTGTTTAAGTGTCTCCAGGTAAATATGAAGTCCAGTAAATATGAAATAAATAAGAATTCATTTCATATAAGCACAATGGTATTCCATTGCATTCATATACAACAACTTGTTTAGCCATTCTCCAATTGATGGACATCCCCTTAATTTCCAGTTTTTTGCCCCCAAAAAAAGAGCTGCAATAAATATTTTTGTACATGCAGGTCTTCCTTCCACTTCTATGATCTCTTTGGAACACAACCCTAGAAGTGGTATTGCTGGGTCAATAGGTATGCAATTATTTATAGCCATTTGGGCATAGTTTCAGATTGCTATCCAGAATGGTTGAATGAGTTCGCAACTCCACCAACAATGCTTTAGTGATCCAATTTTTCTACATCCTCTCCAACATTTCTCATTTTCCCGTTTTGTCATCTTGGACAATCTGACTGGTGAGATGTGATATCTCAGAGTTGTTTTGATTTACATTTCTCTAATCAATAGTGATTTAAAACATTTTTTCATATGCTTATAGATATCTTTATTTTCTATCCCTGAAAACTGCCTGTTCATATCCTTTGACCACTTATCAATTGGGGAATGACTTGTATTCATATAGATTTGACTCAATTCTCTGTATATTTTAGAGATGAGGCCTTTATCAGAGACACTGGTTGTAAAAATTATTTCCCAATTTCTCACTTCCCTCTTAATCTTGTTTACATTGGCTTTGTTTGTACAGAAACTTTTGAATTTAATGTATACAAAATCATCCATCTTGCATTTTATAATGCTCTCTAACTCTTGCTTCGTCATAAAGTCTTCCCTTGTTCATAAATCTGACAGATAAACTATTCCTTGCTTTCCCAGATTGCTTACAATATCAGCCTTTATACCTAGGTCATGCTCCCATTTAGATTTGATTTTGCTATTTGGTGTTAGATAATGGTCTATGCCCAGGTTCTGCCATACTATATTCCAGTTATCCTAGCAGTTTTTGTCAAATAGTGAGTTCTTCTCCCCAAAATAGGGGTCTTTGGGTTTACCAAATAGTAGATTACTATAGTCATTGGCTGCTGAGTCTCATGTACTCAATCTATTCAACTGATCCACTACTCTATTCTTCAGCCAGTAGCAAGTAGTTTTAATGACTTCTGCTTTATAATATAGATTAAAATCTGGTATGGCTAGGCCACATTCCCTAGCATTTCTTTTCATTAATTCTCTTGATATTCTGGACCTTCTGTTCTTGCAAATGAATTTTGTTCCTATTTTTTCTAGCTCTATAATGTAATTTTTGGTAAATTGATTGGAATGAAACTAGATATTTAATTTAATTTGGGCAAAACTGTCATTTTTGTTATATTGTCTTGACCCAGACACAAGCAATTGATGTTTTCCCAATTAGTTATGTCTGACTTTATTTGTACGAGAAGTGTTTTGTAAGTTGTGTTCATATAGGTTATGGGTTTCTTTTAGCAGGTAGATTGCCAAATATTTTATAATGTCTACAGTAACTTTAAATGAGATTTCTCTTTCTATCTCTTGCTGTTAGATTTTGTTAAAAATATGTAGGAAGTCCCAGGATTTATGTGGGTTTATTTTCTATCCTGCAACTTTGCTAAATTTACCTATTGTCTCAAGAAGTTTTGTTTTTTCACTTGATTCTCTAGGATTCTTCAAGTATATCATCATATCATCTGCAAAGAGTGATAGTTTAGTCTCTTCTTTGCCTAATTTGATTCCTTCAATTTCTATTTCTTCTCTAGTTGTTACTGCTACTATTTCTAGTACCAGATTGAATAAGAGGGGTGATATTGTACATCCTTGTTTCACCTCTGATCTTATTAGAAATGCTTCTAGCTTATCCCCATTACATATAATACTTGCTGATGGCTTTAAATAGATGCTACCTATTATTTTAAGGAAAATTCCATTTATTCCTATACTTTCTAGTGTTTTTAATAGGAATGGGTATTGTATTTTGTCAAAAGCCTTTTCTGCAGCTATTGAGATAATCATATGGTTTCTGCTAGTT
>JAQQSV010024283.1:0-10200 GCA_028646515.1 Pseudochirops corinnae
AAAAGTGACATAGGAGAGAATAGATTGGGGGAGGGGGGACACACTGGGATGGCTGCTTTGGGGCGGTGGGTGGGGGAAAGAGGGGGAGAAAATATGTAACTCAAAATCTTGTGGAAATGAATGATGCAAACAAAAATAAAATTAAAAAAAAAAGAAAACCAGGTATTTACACCTTTACCTATAGTTAAAAAGGATGTTATATCTAAAACCATTTGGCTATCACTTATGGAAATTATTATCAAAGTTACTTTACTGTTTTCATGATAAAACCTAAAGTTGTTAGTTGATTATTGTATGTACAAAGGAGGAGATTAAGTGAAAACTTTATTTGGATTAATTCTGTCCATTCAGACCCTTCCTCCTGCATGTATGGGACTTTGACAAAGCAGGGGCATCACCACCAGCCCCTCTTTAAATTCCTTTTCAGTTATTCCTATGTTGTAACACTGCCAAAAGCCCATGGAAACTATCTCTAGAGGCAAGGTCATTCAGTCTGAGAGAGGAACTTTTTTATTTTAAAACTCAATCAGGAGTTTCAGCACTTTTGTCAGGAATGGGGTATAACCCATGTCACAGGCCTCCCTTATAATCCTACAAGCCAAACTATAGTGAATGTGCTAACAGCACATTGAAAGCGATTCTCACTAAAGATAAAAGCATCAGGGGCCCTGTCAGACAGAAACTTATAGATCTGGTACCATACACATTCAATTACCTGATTTTCACAAAATTTGAAAATGACACTATGAGACATCTTTTGTGCCAGAGAAGACTGCTATGTGTCCCGCCCCCAGTTAAGGCTGGTGCAGGGGAACAATCTATGGCCCAGGATGGAGAAGTGTGGATGCACCCTTATGAAATAACCATAAGGAGAGAAGGATATGTTTATGTCTCCACAGAACATGGGCTATGCTGGTGTTCTGTCCAAAGGGTCTGGGTCATCTCATAGCAGCAACAAGAGGAAACAGAGGAAGAGAAGGAGACCCAAGAGACAACCAAGGCAGAGGAGAAGCTGAGCTAAGACCATGCAATGGCTGTGTTTTGTGCTAAACATGCTGTCTCTTCTGCCACCTTCATATGGAAAGGGGGACTAGTGGTGGGTGTATGTAAAAAATCCACCATGGATTCGTGTAGTCAGCTGGGGAGAGCGCACGACTCATCCCGTCCTCCACAGGAATGTGTCTTACCTTGTCCATGGTGCAGAGGAGGCTCCACCATTTGCCAACCATGAGGACTTGTCCCCACAGGATATTGTGGCTGAATTGATAAACAGATTGAAGAATATGTCATGGTGGGCTTGGAGTTGGAAATTGATTACTGGTCTAGGAATGCTTTCCTTTTGCTTTCTTGCTTTGCTGTTCTGTATTTCCACAGGTATTAGATGTGCTGTTAATATGTTACAAAACTCCTTGAGTCTACTCAAAGCCCAGCTCACACTCCAGTGTGAGTGCGATGTGCAAAACAAAAAAGGGGCTGTGTGAGGGTTAGGAAATAGGTGCAGGCTGCAAGCAGTTGTTTTGAGGCACAGGGAAGTGTTGAGGCCCTGGAACAAGCTGGGTCATGTGGAGTTCAGAGCATTGCTCACGGTTCTCGTGTGTGTGGTTACCAGGCATACCAGATTAGTGTCTCCACACCCTGGTGCCTTCATGCCCTTGTGACTGCACCTCCCCTCTCACAATTTTGTTCAGCTGGGCTCTGTCATGTGGGATACATGCATCTGGGATATATATAAGGCTTAAGCTTTGGGGTAGTTTGAAGTCTGCCTTAAGATCTGGCTGGAGAAGACTCAATAAACTTTCTCTGCTTGCACTTCCAAGCCATGACTCTTCTGTTCTTGAAAGTGTGCTAGCACCTACTCAAGTGAGGTAAGTAACCAGCTGCCCCTGCAGACAAGTTAGGGTACCCTGACAGAGAGCCCTGACAAGTAGATATAAAGAGATTATGATCCAGAAAACTGAGATTATGTATTGAAACTGACTGGCATCCTGAAGTCAAAGTTTAACAAGAAGAACATATTTAAGGCAATGAATTGCATAATGTCAGTCAATGTATACTTTTGTCGCAACAAAAGTGGACAAGCATATCTCAAAGATGTTCAGACAACCCCATATAATACAAAACACCGAGATCATTACTCTTAGGCAGCTGTGGAAAGATTAATATTTCCTGATTGAAAAAGGAGGAAGAAGATTCTTAGCTATTCTCAGAACACATGATAACCAAGTTAAATATATGAATATATACTTTTGGAACAAACAGTCCTAACTTCATGAAAGAATAATAAAGGCTGAAAACAGGTGTATGCCACTTAGGATAAGAAGCACATGCACTTGATTGCAGCTACTTCAGACTGAAAATTGTCAAATGTAACCTAAAGTCATTTGCCTCTGAGAAGATCATATGAAATGAATAAGAATCGCACTACACCCCATCCCAACCAACAATATTTTGACCAAGAAGTACTAAAAATAACTGAGTTATGTGAACTTTTTTATATTAGACTGGAAAGATAGGTTTGAGTCAGTTTCTGAAGGACTTTGAGAGATTTTAAAAAGAGTTTACCTTTGGTCCTAGAAACAATAGAAAGTCACTGGATTTTATTGTCAGGCAATAACATCATCATATCTGTGCTTAAAAAATCACTTTGATGTTGGTGTGGATGGCAGGATATGACAACTGATTTGATATATGGACTGAGGCAGAGTGAGAGGTGAAGGATAACAATACCTATATACTTTATTGTGGGATAAATATTGTTATTATGTCCATTTTATAAATTAGAGAGTGGAGATTGAGAGGTTAAATGATTTATCCAGGGTCACACTACTGGTAAATATTCAGGCAAGATTCAAAGACAGGTTTTTTGATTCTAAGACAGGCCTTTATTCACTCTACCACATTGTCCTGGACTGAGGAGGATGACTAGACTTTTTTAATTGTACGGAAGCCCCTTTTGTCTAGAGCTTGAGTTTTATATATACATATATATATATATATATATATATATATATATATATATATATCATATAGCAAGGAGATAGGTATGGTTCTGACCTCATGGAGTTAGAGATTACTATGAAATGCTTAAAGAGTCCCAAATGGAAAACTCAACCTGCCTTCAGTCTCTCTCAGTGGCCACCCAAGCAGCTCTCTGGGTTATACTAGAAAAATGAGCCAGACAGCAGCTGTATGAAATTTGAGGACTCTCTCTCCTCTGAATGAAAGTTACCCAAAAGAAAAATAAATAAAATGTCAAGGTTTGTTCATTCAGTTGGCAAGACAGTATTGGCTTTGCCATTGAGGAGGCTGAGAGGAAGAATGTTGTGGTTTCCAGAAATCAGAGCCTTGGGCTCATGAACAACACACACCTTATTTGAGAATTATTCACCCCATTCCATTTACACATTTTCATAAGGGATAGACCAAAAAGAGAGCTTTGTTTTCAAAAATCTTGTTTCCTTGGCAGTGATTAATCCATGTGGTGTGTTTTTCATCGAACAAAAGGAAGTTGTTGGTGGTAGAGTCAATCAGCACCATTTGGGGAAATATTTAAACCAAGGTAGTTTGCTCATGTTGTTTATTCCACTACTAACACCTGTACTTCAGCAGCAACAGAAGCTGGTAGGTGGGCAGTAACTCAGATTACAGAATTACAGAATATTGAATCTGGGAGGAAGTAGAGAGGCCATTCACTCCAAGTCTCTTCTTTTCTTTTAATTTTATTTTTCAGGGAAGGAAATTAAGACTCAAAGACTACTGAAGCAAGATCAAGACTAGAAGAGTTTTCTAATGACTTTTCTGTGACAGTCAACAAATAGGTACTAAGTACCTATTAAATATTCAGCAACTAAAAATGGAAAGGATCAACAAGCCTAGTTTTTTATTTACATGAATTTCCATGCAGAGAAAAATATAGAAAATTCATGGGAATCAATTCGAGATAACAAGCATGTGTTAAGCTCTTACTATATTCCACAGATCCAGCCCACAAAGAACTTGTGTTCTAATAGGGAAAGAAACAAAAAAAAATGTGCTGAAAAGAGAGAGGGTGATAAAGGTACCTGGCTTTAGACCATGGTAGAGAAGTCTGAAGAGGCAAGAATATATCCAGGAGGGTAATGGAAATGTAGTTGGCTTAGGTTTATGCTTTAAAATCTTAAAATGCTAATTCTGGTAGAATCAGCCAATCAGAGGAAGAGGCCATAGGGCTAGATAGCATTTCCAATGTGAGAAGTAGTTTAAGGATGGAGTGAACTTCTAGGGTAAACAAGTTGCACATCTTGTGGAGATAAGTCAGTAGTCCAACCTAGGGAAAATCCAACCTATTTGAAGCAAATAGGGAGTGGGGAATCACATAACACAATTCTTGACATCTGAACCAGTGGATAGAGTGTTGGGCCTGGAGTCTGGAAGATATGAGTTCGAATCTGACCTCAGACACTGACTATCTTTGTGACCCTGGACAAGTCACTTAACATTGTTTGCCTTAGTTTCCTCATCTGCAAAATTAGTTGGAGAAGAAAATGGCAAGTATCTTTGCCAAGAAAACCCCAAATGAGGTCACAGAGTCAGAAATGACTGAAATGACTGAACGTCAGGTAGCATTAATAAAAGTATGATTCCAGAAAAAATATATTATAGTTATATTTTATTCTGTGAGGCTTAGAGTGATTAGACTAAGGTGATATTCATATGGTTGGAGAGAAGGGCATGTAGGTGAGAGATGCTTTGAATATAGAATCAACAAGACTTTACAACTGATTAGATACAGAAAGAGATGAGGCAGAGAATATGAAACAGACCTCATTGACCTTCCTATAAAGCCTACCCTTTTTAACTTTTTAATCTCTGTTATAGGTGAATCGGAGGTGTGAACTTGGCTGATTGGAAGGATGATACCACCTATGGCAGAGATAGAAAAATTGGAAATAAGGTAGATTTGAGAGGAAAGAAAATGAAGTCTGTTTTATACATGTTGAGGTTGAGATGCCAAAAAGCTATCCAGTTGGAAATCAGGCAGCTACTGATATAAGATTGGAGTTCAGAAGAAATTCTAGGGCTGGATATATAAGCCTGAGCATTATTTACACAGAGGTGATAATTGTGACAATGGGAGCTGATAATATCACCAATAGAGGTGGAAGGGATAGGAAAGAACCTTGAGTTATACTGACAGTTAAGGGACCAGACATGAAAGATGATCAAGAAATGGAGAATGAAAAAGATGATGCAGACAAGAAGGAGGAGAATCAAAAGAAAACTGTGTCACTAAAAGCCAAAGAAGAGAGAATATTCAGGAGGAAAAAATGATCAAGAAGGGGTGAGGATTGAAAAAAAGTTGCTAGAATTTGGAATTAAGAGAACATTGATTACTTTGCAGAAAACAAATTTACTTGGGTGAGGAGAACAAATTGCAAGAAGTTGAGAAGTATGTTAAGAGGAGATGAAGTGAAGCCAATAAGTAGAGATGAATTTTTTGAGTAGTATGACTTAAAAGGAAGAAAGATAACATGTAACGACTCAAAGGGGTGCTGAGTCAAGTAGGAAGCTCAGAATTTTTGATGACTTCTCCCACTATATTTCGCTAGAAATCTTTTCCTTTCATCCATGCCCTCCTACTTCTCCAGGTACCAATTGCCCTTAGGGGTTCCAAATCCAGTCTTCCCAGGACAAGTAGACTTTTTAGCTTGCAAAAACCCTTAGACCTCATCCAGTGCAAAGTCCTCATCTCTTTTTACCCATAGGAACATTTATGTAGAATCCCCTCCCACCTCCTTCCTTTCCTCACCTTTCAAATCTTTTCCTTCTAACCCAGTCACTTACAGACTCTTCTCTTTTTAAGACCATAAAAGTTGCCTTCCATTCATTGCTAATCCTTTATTTGACCTCAGCTCATCATTCACTCCTCTCTATTCCTCTGTTCCCCTCCTCCCCTTTCATGTGCCTTTCCATACTGTAATTTAGTCCCATAAAAGAAATATTTACCTATAGGTAGGGTTGCCAGGTTCTGTACATATGATATCCCCTATCCACCTCTTCACTGATGCCTCTTCCAGATTTCTGTCTTCACTTCACTGTTCATCTGTTGTAACTGTTGCTATTGCTGTCTGTATTTATTTTTGCCTCCATTTCTGTTGTTTGGGATAATTGAGAGTCAAATAACCTCTTCAGTTCTGGTTGTCTTTAAATTGTTTTTTCAAAATTTTCTTTATTATTTTACACATATCTTTTCTCTGTATGGCTAGACTCAGATTTGTGAGATAAGTCACCCTGGGCTGCATCCTGAGTTGCAGTGTTCTTCAGAACACATAATTCCATTACCTCTTGCTTTTTCTCTTCTTGTGGAATAATCTTGTATTCCTCTGATATCTTTTCCTCCATATTTGAAGGACCTTTTACTGATAGCTCATAGCACTTGTTTCTGAATTCAGTTTTAAAATTTGACTGTTTTAGTGTGGGAGTTTGCAGTCTTTTTGTTCTGGAATCAATCTGTGAATTCTTCGAATTGGTATTAAATTTTCTATGTTCAAAAGTTCTGGGCATTTCTCTTCTATTGTTTCCTTCATTATGGTTTAAAGGTTTTTTGTCCTATCATGTTCTAGGAGACCTAAGATCCTTAGGTAGTCTTCATGCATCTATTGTCTTCGAGATCCATATGCTTGTGTAGTGAGCATATTTTCTTTTAATATGCTTTTTTTTTAAAATTCTTCTAGATAAGCTTTCACTTTTGTGTACTTGCATTCTCAATCTGTTATTCTCTCTTTTGTTTCTTTAGTGAGGCTTGCCATTGCAGATTTAAGTTTTTTTTTCTATTGTACTCATTTTTTTTTTATTATGTGGGACAAACATTTTTTTCTCATAATTCTCATTTATCCTTTAAACCACTTAGGAATACCATGTTGTGGTGCCACACTCCTTACCTTCCACAGGCTCCTCTGTCTCATCAAATGTTGGGTCATTTTCCTTTACCTTGGAATATTTATTCAGAGATGGCTGGACTTGTTTACTAAATCTCTAGGTCATATTTCCCTCTGTTGGTATTGTTTCTCCTATTGATTTTTCCAATTGATTTATCTACTTAATGTTCAATGGATTTTTATATTTCTTCTTCCTGGAATCTTTATTATTTTCAGTTCCCCCTCCCCAACCCCATGATTTTCCTTATTGCTCACTTCTGACGTCATCCCCAATGACTGTAGTGTCCTTTGTAGCTGGATGTCAAAGTGTTTCAGACTCTATCTGTGCTGGGTAATTCACAGCTCATTCTGCCTCTACTGATGTTTGAGTGGCCAGAAGTGGTCCCAGCTCTCTACTGTGTTCTTCAGTCATTCTTGATTGGAATGCTACACAGCTTCCCCCATTCACAGGATTCTGTCCTGGTAACTGTAAAGGAAAGCATGAGCAGCTTTCCAGAGGACTCCTGCTGTGAACTGCTTCAAGGTTCTGATTACATAGTATAGTGAACCCTCTATTTATTCAGCAGTAAATTAAGGCAAAAAATTCACAGAAATCAAAGTACAGCATTCACAATGTTATGATGTAACAACTTATCACCAAATGGGCACATAGTTTTCACCAAAGTGGCCACATAGTTTTAAACAAAGTATATTCATTTAATAATTAAATCATTTAGTAACTCAATCATTTAGTAAGCCCTTAATTCACTCATCTTTAAGGAGGCTTGTCTCCTTAATGGACACAAAGTACAAAGGTCAAAGTTCTCCATCCCTAGGTTACGTTGTCTTAATCTCTTCAATCAAAAAATCTTCTTTCTTCTTAATTGGAGAAGTCCTTAACTCAATCATCTAAATGTAAAGGTCAAAGTTCTCCATCCCTAGGCCACAGTAAATTATGATCTTCTCAGTTTGTATTAAACACCCAAGGAGAGGTCTTTTCATCTTGACTAAAGGCAGGCTTTCAGCTTCCATGGTTCCTCTTCCATGGTCCCAGATCCTGCCTGAATCTATCCAACTGTCACCTGAGTTCAAAGGCAGACAGCTTTCAGTTCTTTGTCCAGCTCCTTGTGCAGTTCCTATTCCATATTGAAGCTCACAGTATCCAGTCCACCTCAAGTCCTTCACAGTTTCTGTTTCTGGGAAGACAAAGCTTAACAAAGACATAATAACATTCATGCGCATTGCTGGCATCCTCATCAATTCACTTTCTGCCTGTGAAATCAATATAGAGCCAACAACAACATCTGAAGAATCAACACAAATCATCAGTACCAGAGTGGGTCAACTTCCAATATGTTCATTTCTTCTTCTACTCCACTTCAGCCATCTTGTCTGCTGTCAGGAAAAGACCATTTCCTTCAATTTCCACTTCTTATGCATCACAAAAAAGAGTTGCTATAAATATCCTTGTGCAAATAGGTCCTTTTTTTCTTTTAAAAAAATTATTTAGGATATAGGCATAATAGTAGTAGTAGTAGTACTGGATCAAAAGGTATGCACAATTTCATAGCCCTTTGGGCATAGTACCAAATTATTCTCCAGAATGGTTGGATCAGTTCACAACTCCACCAGCAGTGCACTAGGGTACCAATTTCCCCCCGTCCCCTCCAACATGTATCAGTTATCTTTTCTGTCATATTATTCAATCTGATAGGCGTGAGATAGTACCTCAGCATAGTTTTAATGCGCATTTCTCCAATCATTAGTGATTTAGAACATTTTCTCATATGACTACAGATAGCTCTGATTTCTTTGTCTGGAAATTTCCTATTCATATCCTTTGATCATTTATCAATTGAGTGATAGCTTGTATTTTTATAAATTTGTCTTAATTTTCTCTCTATAGTCTGCCTTTCTTTTTAAGGCCTATCTTGTTTTCTCCTAAATGCCCCATTCTCACAGTCCAATTAAGATGGATTTTTCACTTTCATCATCAAAAGTGTTTAGCCTATACATCTCATGTGGGGCATTGTGTTGATTTCTAATAATTAAGTTAACCCATTTTTCCATGTTCTTTGGAAACTTAAAGTGGTATAAAAGTTGTCATCAGAGAGAAGTGTAATCAAAAATAAGATGGACCTGCTTGGTAAAAATGAAGCACAGTTTATGGAAAATCTGAAAGCTTTGGTAGATCTGAACTAATATTCACACTGTCAATAGAATTAGAAGAAGGTGCCAGGAAGTTTGGTGCAACTCCTCTGAGGGACTTAAGAGATGAAATGGACAAGAGCCCTACAACATGATATGTGATGGGTAGATTGTAATCTACATTATTAGATCAGAGATGCATTGTGATATTGAAACAACTAATTTAATGACTTTAAATATTAGTTAAAAGATCAAAAATCACCCTGATCAATTAGAAATCAATACCTATGAAAATGGGATGTAATTTCCTAGTGAGAAAAGCAAGATAGTACAACTGGTGATTGAAAATGAATAATAGAAAATACAAGTTTAGGAAAGACTAGATTAAGGTACATGCAGAGCTGAAAAGATCTATGAGTCATAGTTAAGCATAAATGGAATGTAATATATTAATGTAGTGGCTTTATAAAAAGCATGAAAATGAAAAATATTTTTTACCCCTTCCAATCCAATAGAGCATACTTTTTCTTAGTAGCAGAGTTCCCTGAATAAAACACATTCCTAGGGTTTCATTTATGAAGAAAAATGATACTAATATTAAAGGAGATAATTGAGGTTTTTACCTTACAGAATTTTCTCTAATGATGGTCTGGGAAATTTGCTTTGGTAGCTACTATTTTGACTGTGTGCATAACTATGTCCATAGGAGACTATGTTGAAGGACAATTAAATGAAATCAGCATTTTCTACTTGCAAATCATAAATTGTTACTTATTTTGGGTGAACAGGT
Source organism: Pseudochirops corinnae (assembly GCA_028646515.1). Classification (NCBI taxonomy): domain Eukaryota; kingdom Metazoa; phylum Chordata; class Mammalia; order Diprotodontia; family Pseudocheiridae; genus Pseudochirops; species Pseudochirops corinnae. The sequence continues at coordinate 9,835 of JAQQSV010024283.1, forward strand.
AAATAACAATTTTAAAGGCTTTCCTTGAAAGTATTTTCATAACAGTAGAGAAATTAGTTCCTTTTTCATTTAAGCTACTATTTCCTATTCAGACATTTTACCTTTTTTTCATAATCTTTCTTCCTTGAGCATGTTCAGAAACTAGAGGATTTTATCCATTTGGTAGGTCTTAGAATCAGGTTGATCTTGGCATTACAGTGGTGATAAAAACCAATATGGACATTCAATTCTTATTTAGTATGAGTTGGATATTGTTTTTTATTTTATTTTATTTTTTTTTATTTGCTCATTTACTTTTAATTTACAAGATTCAGTTCCACAATCACTTGAGTTTCAGATTTTCTCCCCTCCCTTCCCCCCCCCCCC
>JAQQSV010024284.1:0-10200 GCA_028646515.1 Pseudochirops corinnae
ATGCAAAGCAAATAAGGTAAAAGCAATATAGTTCCTTCTCTTTACCAAAAAAAAAAAAATCTTTCATGTTGCTAATTAACTATATGTAGCCCTGTATTCTCATTTTTGTTCAGTTTGGTAGACATTCTGAAATTGATATTATACATAATATGTGCATTGAACTCTAAAAGGGCTTGAATTAAAATGCTGTTTCTACTATTTACATATTTTGTGGATATAGAAAAATTAATTATGCTCTCTGGGGATTATTTTCCTTACCAATTCACCTCTAGACTAGACCTTCCTGATGGAGCTTTGATGAGAAATAATTAATGTGACCAAGTAAAAAGTAACATTTTTCATGAATGTAAATTGTCATGGATATTAATAAACAATATTTGAGTGCTATAAGAATTCATTTTCCATTTATATTAATTACATGTTCCCATAAGAACTTGTGTGTGTGTGTGTGTGTGTGTATATAGTCTATAAATTTTCTCCTCCCAGCATCACTGTTGTAGTAGATAGCACAGGCCTACCTTGTTTTATTGCGCTTTCCTTTATTGCATTTTGCAGATAGTGCATTTTTCTTTTTAGAAATCGAAATTTTGTGGCAACCATTCCTCAAGCAAATCTATCAGTGCCATTTTTTTCCTCAATACCACATACTCACATCGTATCTCTGTGTCACATTTTTTGTAATTTTCACAATATTTCAAACTTTTTCATTATTACTATATCTATTATGGTGATCTGTGATCAGTGAACTTTGATATTACTGTTATAATTATTTTGGGACACCACAAACTGTGTTCATATAAGATAAAGGATTTAACAGATATGTGTATTCTGACTGCTCCATCTACCAACCATTCCTGTCTCTCTCCTTCTCCTTGGACCTCCCTATTCCCTGAGACACAAAAGTGTTGAAATTAGGCCAATTAATAGCCATATGATGGCCTCTAAGTGTTTAAGTGAAAGGAAAAGTCAGTTTATTTGGCTAATTTCACTGTTCTCTTATTTTAAGAGATTGCTACAGCCACTCTAACCTTTAACAACCACCATCATGATCAGTCAATAGCCATCAACATAAAGACAAAACCCTTCACCAGCAAAAAAGATTTTGATTCATAGATCCTCAGATGATAGCTAACATTTTTTTTTGCAGTAAAACATTTCTTTTTTTTTAATGTATGCATGTACATTATTTTTTAGACATGATACTATGGCACACTTAATAGACTGCAGTAAAGTATAAACATAATTTTTCTGTAACACTGGAAAACCAAAAATTTCTGTGACTTCCTTTGTTGCTGTGGTTTGGAAGTCAACCTGCAATGTCTCTGAGATATTCCTGCGCAAGCATTGTAGCCTCATTTTTCAAATGTAGAAACTGAGGTTCAGCAGTGTGCCAGTGGTGAATTACCAGATGTCATAAGCTAGTAAGTGTTAGAGCTGGTGGTAAAACTATGCCTTAAGAATCAAGCTCCTCTTGCCTTAGACTGCCTCTTTGAATCTTTAACCTCCCCCAGTTCCCAAATACTTTCAATCAGCCAATCATTGCTTCCAAAATATTCTGAACATTTTGGAATGAAAATTAGTTGGTAGTATATTTCCTTTCTGAACTATCTAGATTTCAAACTGCAGAACCTAAATTCTTCATTAGGGAATATAGTTAATGCAGTTATGTTTCTGAGTTAAAGAAATTTTTCCTGTAATACCACATCAAATTTTCTTAATAATTTTCTCCTTCAAATTTCCATAACAAAACACCAATCCAAAAGACAATTAGACATGAGCAACCATTTTTTTCTCCACTGCTTGATACATAGATGAGATTTTTTCTGCTTGGCAATGATATAGTTCCGGTTATGAGTAGTTGTCATAAAAATGTGTATATATATATATACACACACACACACACACACACACACACACACACACACACACACAACTCTTAGTCTTGCCATGTGAAGTGAGAATATAAGTCATTTAAATTAGCACTGCCATTGGCCACTTTTGCCACGAATGTGAAGGAAAATGTATTCTTCAGCTGAGTTTAGCATGATTTCCTACATCATCTGCCTGTTCTTTTGCTTAATAGTGCCTAGTTGTCAATCAGTAAGGGCAACAATGCTGAGTTCTGTTTTTGGCTAAGATAAAAACATAAATTTCTGGTGATCTCAGGACTCAGGGAAATAGAGTAGAATGCTGAATATAGTAAGAAAGAAGATCCAAAGTGATTTTCATTTGTAACAAGTTCAAAGAAAGTCCAACATTTTTCAAAAACAATCCTTTTTATTTAGATTTTCTTTGTTCCTTACGAGAAAGGAAAATCCTAGAGATGCAGTGAGGGATGTGGGATGTGGTCATCTTAAAGGTCACACATTAGAAAAGTACCTTTGGACACAGATAGATGTTTGCATCAAACTCTCCTTATTGTGTGAAGAGAATGATTATTTATTGCTCTGTAGTTGCCTGAGAGGTAGAGTTGGTGAGAGCTTGGGATGGGAGAGTTGCTTCAGCTTTAGGCTCTGGTTAGGGGAGAGTCTTACATAAATGCCTAGGCTTGAGCTATAAGTTATAGGAAAAAAAAATGACTGAGTATTTAGCATTGCCTTTTGCATGGCACATTTAATAAATGTTTCAAATGGCTAGTATTTTGAGATAAAGATCATAGCATATGACCAAATGGTCACATAGAGACAAGGAATAAAAATTTCAGAAAATTGAAGAAAGAAGTGTCACATTATCTTAGATTCCATTTAGTGATATTTAAAATCAAATGGATGCTGAAAAATATTGATTGTAAAATTTTAGAGAATATTCCACCACTTTCCTCTCCTAGCCTAGAGAATAAAAATAATAAAAGTTAGTAAAGGAGAAGGAACCTAAAATGCAAAAGATTCACCAAGGCACCTGTGAATATAAGTATTAAATTATAAAACTGATGGATTCTCTATTTTAAAAATAAACCTGAAATGTAATTATCTTTTAAAAAAATAAAAACCAGACCTTTATTTATGTGCAGGTGACAGCAAACATTAATTAGAAATTGTTGAACAGCTGCAATATATATTTAGATGCTATACATTTATTACCTCTCAATTCAATACAATTCCTGATAGCTTAAGAACTGAAGAAAAGACTCAATGTAGCAGTCTAAATGTAAAGATTTAAAATTAGAGGATTGAAGTATAAGGAATAAAAACTTGTTCAAGAAAGATAACTTTGTTGTCAGCGTTCTAAATTTGAAGCCAGACTTTCCAGTTAATACCTAGACATAAAATCTTTCCCTAGAAGTACAGGGAATGTTAATGTGTTTATTATCATCCTCTTTCCAGCTTTGATTCTGATTGGCAGGTGGATACATTTAGGGTTCATTAAAATGGTTTACTAATAGCTCAGGCTTCAGCCAAGCATATAGTGGACTAGTTCCTTAACAGCTTCCTTCTGGGATACAGCTAATGTACCTCAAATCTGACCTGCAGTTGTCAGTGTCCTACCAAAAAAAAGCTTAGCCTGTGTTTTTGTCATTCTTAAAACTTATATTGGCGCAAGAGTCAAAATGCTTTTAGGGGAAGCCACTGCAATCTATACCTTTCTTTGGGGAAATTTCTGAAACCCCAATTCCCCTGTAAGGTCTCTATTTTTGCATTCCTGGGATTCCTAAGAAGGAGAATGATGTTGTGATAAGATTTGAGCCAGAAGAAATATTCCATTTTCTTTTTTCCCCCTTTAAAAGCAGACTCAAGTGTGGTTTTTTTTTTCTTCTTTTTAACATTTAGTCTTCCATAATTAACTATTTTTCATGTAATTGGAATCCCTTCCTCCCAACCCTCCTTGAATCATGTTGTTAACATAGTAAGCTTATTGTTTACCTTTTATTTTTTTATAGAATCTTTTCATCTCCTAGGTTACTAAAACACACAATTCAAACATACTCTAGATATGTTTCAAAAAGAAAATCAAAACAAGGAAAAAAGGTTGAGGTCTTAACCAAACTCATATTAGTCTTGATTTTTAAAATTGTGAAAGTATTAATTAAATGCAACAAATATTTCTTGTTCAAAGAGGCACGAAGTTCAGAAATGTAAGAGCAGCTGAGAAGATTTTCATTCTGTCCTTATTTTTACAGTTGTGGCCAGCAGAAACAAGAATAAAAATTTTAATTCCCCAGATTCCTGGGGAAATTGCAATTGTAAAAGATGTATTTTTCAATTTCTTAAAAATGAATTGTTTCCTCAAAGTTTAGAACCATAGATCTGCAGACCTAGATTTTCTTGTTCTGTCTTCTGTTCTTAGAAAACAGTCTATGACAAATTTTAGAAATTAGCAAGAGACTAATCTCAGTTACTCTCATTTGCTCTCATTAACACTTCACATAGTACACACTTCAATAAAATAATAACAAAAAGGAACCTCTTTGTATCTTCTAAGAATGCCTCAGAAATGAACCTTCATTTTTACTGTTCTTTTGCCTAATTAAAACTAATTATTAAAATATGCAAATCCCTTAGGATGACAGTGTTAAAGTGATACTTTTTTTTTTGCTAAAGTAATGTTTGATATTCTCCTTGATTAAGAGTCTATGTAACAGAAATGCAGCATTACATAATAGATCACATTTAAAATAAGAGATTCAAAAGTAGAGTTGAAAATTGAACATGAATTTCCTTAAGACAACTACAAAAAACTAATTTAGCCATTCTTGAGAACAATTTGGAACTATGCCCAAAAGGCTATAAAAACTGTGTATGCTCTTTGACTCAGCAATACCATTACTAGGTCTGTATCCCAAAAAGATCAACAAAAAAGGGAAAACATATGTTCGTACAAAATTTTTATAGCACCTCTTTTGTGGTGCAAAAAATTGGAAATTGAGGAGATGTCTATCAATTGGGGAATGGCTGGATAGTTGTGGCGTATGATTGTGATGGACTATTGTAATAGTAATGGAATTTTAAGATCTTCCATACCCTTGATTGGCAAGTAAACAGGTACTAAGCACTTAGTTTCAAGATAATTATATCAAGCCTCTGTTAAGAAACAGAAGGTATGAACCCTTGTTGCAGATATAACAGGAAGGGGCTGAACAGGGATGTGCTAGTTCTGTATATAAGAAAAACCTCTAGCTGAGAGAGACAAAACATCTTAGGGCAAGCATCATGGAGGCAGAGAGAGAGAGAGAAAGAGAGAGAAAGAGAGAGAGAACTTCTCTCAGCAAGCAAGCGAACATCTTGAGGCTGGGCTGTTACTAAGTGATTTTGATTTTGAGAACAGGAGAAAGTTGTTTTGATTTTGAGAATGGGAGGAAGTGATTTTGATTTTGAGAATGGGAGAAGGCCAGCCAGAGCTGCTGAAGACTTCTGAGGGCCAGCCAGAGCTGCCAGAGGAAGCATGACTGTTATGTTAGTATTTTGTCTGTCTGTGGCGTTGTTAAGCTTTGTCTTCCCAGGAACAGAAACCGTGAAGGACTTGAGGTGGATTAGGCATCATGAGCTTCAATATGGAGCAGAAACTGCACAGAGAGCTGGACAAGAAACTGGGAGCTTTCTGCTTTTGAACTCAGGTGATGGTTTGGTGAATTCAGGTAGGAGCTGGGACCGTGGAAGAGGAACCATGGAAGCTGAGGGCCTGCCTCAAGTCAAGATGAAAAGACCTCTCTATGGGTACTGAGTAGTGATGGATGAAATTGTAACTTACTTGTGACCTAGGGGTAGATGGCCTTTGTATTTTCCACTACCCCTTAAGAGAGTACTGAGTAGTGACTGATGAAATTGTAACTTAATTGCAGCCCATGGATGGAAGACTTTGACTTTTGTACTTTGTGATTGAATTAAGGACTTCATGATTGACTACATGAATGTACTTTGCTTAAAACTATGTGACCATTCTGCTGAAAACTGTGTGGGCATTTTGGTGTTAACTTGTTGAGTTGTGATATGGGGAAAGCTGTACCTTGATTTTCTATGAATATTTTGCCTTAATTTACTGCTGAATAAATAGAGAGTTCACTATACTATGTAATCAGAACCTTGAAGCTGTTCACAGCAGCAGTCCTGTGGAAAGCTGCTCATGCTTGGCTTTACAACTATTATGGTATAAGAAATGATGAGCAGGATGGTTTCAGAAAATCCTGGAATGACAGATGTGAACTGATGGAAAGTAAAATATGCAGAAGCAGAAGACTAACATACACAGTAACAACAATGTTGTAATGATCATCAATTATGAAAGACTTGGCTACTCTGATCAAGACAGTGATCCAAGACAATTCCAAAGGACACATGATGAAAGATGCTATCATCTCTTGAGAGAACTGACAAATTCTGAATGTAGATTGAAGCAATTTTTCAAAAATTTTAAAACATTTTTCTTTTTTTTTCAACATGGCTAATATGGAAATATGTTTTACATGACCTCATAAATATTGCTTACCTTCTCAAGGGGTTAAAAAACCTTAATTTTTGCATATAATTGGGAAATATTCAACAAATAAATAGGGTATATTAAAAATAGAAATTTAAAAGCTGGAAAAAGACCACTTACACAGGATTTGATGGTGACTAGGGAAACTAAAAACACGTTCATGTAGATGTCACAATAAATAGTTTGAAGAAAAACAGAATTTTTGTGAATTATTGATCTTATACCTTGACTGGCATTTTGCAGAATCATAAACTTGAATGAGAAAGAGGTAGAGGATAACTAAATTAATATTTTGGGGCACTTCAAACCTGTGATTTCCTTAGGTGGCTATGCCCTCTTAATTCATATCTTAATCCTATAATGATGTAATAGATGCTCTAAAAAAGTTGCTTTTGGTGAAAAGTCCATTACTCTGTGGTCAGTTTAGTCATGAGTCCCTCTTCAATTTAACTAGACTCATCCAAAGGTAGCAGATCCATGGTCCATCACCAAGTCTGTGACTGAACCCATCATTAAATCTATCATTGAGTGAATTTCTGGTTTTTATAGCACTGTAAGACCAGAGTCTTTTAGCACCTACAATCATCTTCATGCCAGGATTAGGCATAAGAGTAGGACTCTAGAGGAAAATTGATTTCATTATTTTTTTTTCTTTAAATCTCAAGCTTGTAGAGTGGAAAATTATGTAAGAACAAAACTGTTTATAGTATATAGTAAGAGGACAGGAAAAACTCTCAGGAAGGCTATTGGGTTCTATAATAGTTCCTATTCTACCTCTCCTTCTATTTTTATAGGGCCCCGAAGAATTGTCTACCCCTTTTTTTTTTTTTTAACAGTTTTGGCATTTACAGTTTTTGTTCTACATGACTGATGATTTAAAAACATGAGAGTTAGTAACTTTCCTCTTTTTTCCAGTGATACTTTATTGAAAATAATGAGTTGCCTTTACCTGGGCCTTCACGTATTGTTCTGCTGTTACTAGCTCATTTTAAAAAAATCTGATTCATATTTCGTTATGATTTTGCATTTATGAATTTTGTTACAGAGGCTCAGAACACATGGGGAGGTAAAGAGATGAAAAAAACAGGCAGAAGTACAGAGATTAATGCTGTCACAACAAACCAAGACTTCTCTGTTTTACAAGCTCAGCCATTTGAATGCAGCTCATCTCGCAGCCATATAATACAACATGGCCTTCAGAATGCTGAATTAGCTTTCTTGTTTTATATGACACCATAATATTATTTCAGATTAAGATCCCTGCTCACATTAATTTAGGGCTCTCCCATGTGAATTTAGATAGGTCATGTGGTTCAGTCGATATGCAAAATATATTGACTCCACATTCCTCCTTTAGAACTCTTATGTGTATCTTGGGTCACATTACTTCCCCTCCACTCCCCATTGGAAGTAAGGTTATGTGGAACCTGAGAAACAGATTAGAAATTGAAGTTAAAAAATATATTGCCCTTAGCATGGTTTCAGTGCAAATCTTTAAACTTCTATTCGTCTCCCAAAGAGAGCAAATATCAGTATTTTGTAACAGAAAAGACAGATCCATTGAAAGCAAATGTGTTAATGAGCTTAGCCTTCAAATGTTTATATTGTAATTTGGTAAGATGTAGTTATAAGTTGTTGTCATTAGCTCAAATTATAAGTTACTTCCCTCTCTAGTCCTAAAAACCCTGTAAGCAAGGTTTTCAAATTTCTACATAAATTAAATGTGAACATGACTAATGGATTTTATTGTTAAAAGCTGCCTAAGTGGTGAAGAATGGATTTTATAGTAATCTATTCATAGCAATGCTGCCAGTATAGTAGGAAGAAAGAAGGATAGTAGGGCTTGGGGATACTTGTGATTTATGGAAGACTTCTCTGAGAACTGGCAACTAGAGGATAAAGAATTTGAATTTTAAAGATGACAGCAAGTAGGGATTAAAGGTGTGGGTGTGGGTGTGGGTGTGTCGGCACACATGCATTGCAGGTTTGGGAATCCTAGTTCACTATGATCTTATTTTGGAAATTTGTATTTTGATACCCTGTCATAGCAGAGAAATGACCCCAGCTTCCCAAAGGTTATGCCAGTATATCACGTCAAATATTTTAGACTCAAACAATAACAGCAGAGTTTTATTTTGTTTACTAAATTGTCTCCTAAATAAATCAGCATTGGGTATATTTTGGCCATAATTTGGCCTGGTTATAAGGAAGACTAAATTGAGATGGTGAAAGAAAATGAAGTCAACCATGGTTATAACGTAATTTAATAGATGCATTTGGTTTCAGATTTTTTGTTTTTAAGAAAAGGGAGAACATTAGAGATTTACTCAAGGCAAAAGTTGTTAAATATGCAATTTTATTGAAAACCATTAGCTTAGTAAGATATGATTTATTCACTCAATTTCACATGTGAAAGAAAAATATGCTTTTTGTTCATCTAATATTTATATCATTTTTTTCATCTATGCAAGGGTTAGAAAATGACATGATTATTCATAAAAGGCAAATATTCCAACAGCATCATTTTAAATGGCCTTTCTAGATTCTCGTTGTTATTTTGTTGTTAAATATTCCTTACTCTGGAGATGTGATTTGCTTCTCATATTGCACTAATTTGTTTTACAAGTTCAAATAAACTGTCAGGATTTGACATGGGATTGATAATAATGACTTCATTAGAGTCAGCTATTGCTTTCTTCTATTATTTGTCCATCTCTTGGTCTCCTGTGCCAATAGGGGGCCTATGCTTATTCAGATAATATTATTTATATGCACTTAGTAAATACATGTGTTGAATATGTAACTAGAAAGAAATTGCACAGTACTTGTAAATATACACCTATATGGTAGTTCTAAATCCTGTTGTTTCTTTGTCCTCTTGTAAAGAGGAATCATGGAATTGCTACAAGGTAGCATTTTGTACTAATAATAATCAATACCAAAAAATGATTATTAATTTAAAAACTTGAAAGTTTTTTTTACCATGAAAAATAAAATGATTTTTAAATTTACCCCTAAAAAGAAAGAAGAATCATTGGCTTCAACATTTGTGTTATGAACTAATAGTAGCTAATTCGTATTTGTGAAGTTACTTTGTTCCATTATGTATATGAGGGATGCCAAATCTATAAGATACTTTCCAGCTCTTAAATCTTATGTGGAAAATATATTTTTTACACATGATGGTTGAAGTATTTTTACTTTGTTTCAGAAGAATCTTGCATTGGAGAGAAATAAACACTTTTTTTTAGCTCTTGCATATAATTTGTGAATTTAATGTGTAGAAAAATCTTTCTATTAGAATTAGTAAAATGGAAAGTTTATCATCATTCTGGGGAGTAATTACTGATTGATGATTGTCTCAGTGTCCAATACATCTAATTTTAACTGAAGCTGTGCTTCAGTTCGTGATAGTTCTTTCTCTCATCTTTCTCCTTTCATCTCTGGAATCTTTTTAGAAAGTGTTTGTCATTTTATTACCCAATGACTTCACTCATCAGCCTTCTAACTTACCAAACCAAAATATCCCCCCTCCATAGCCACCATTCCCCCATATATACAGCCCCTCTAGTATAATGTAAATTTCTACATGACAAGTATTGTCCTTGACTTTGTATTTCCATTTTTAGTACTCAGAATTCATTTTAAAAGACTTGGAATATATTGGAAATTTAATTATAAATATATCTGTTGATCTTAGAAAAAATAACAACTATATGTAAATTGGAATGTTTTAGTACATATATATGTACATATATATAAATTTTTAAAGTTAAATTTCAAAATAAT
>JAQQSV010024285.1:0-10200 GCA_028646515.1 Pseudochirops corinnae
CCTGCAAAGGGGAGACCTTGAGTAAATATTGTTAGCATAGGTTTTTCCCAGGATATGTGTTGACAGAGGTTGATATTCATGTCTTCTAATGGCAATGCCTTTGCAATGGTCTGCCCAGGTAGTAAGGTTACAGGATAAGCATGGGGATTAGTGACAATTATTTGAGTAACCCCAGGCATAAGTTCTATTGTATGCACAATGCATGGAGCATAGGTAGACAAGCCCACAATCAGCCATCTTTGAGGAAAAGATTGGGTCTCCAGGGAACAGTAGTCCATGGTTCTATTATAATCCCCACTGATGGCATGACTGGCCAGCATCCTGATTCCTTAGTCTCTTGTACTCCTCCTCAAAGGAGGGTGTGGCTGTTTGCATAGGTATGCTGTGGGCAGACGGGTAGGGGCCCGCAAGGGGCCCCCCACCCCGTTTCCCGGCAGGTGTGCTGAATTTTTCTTACATTGTTTGGCAAAATGTCCTGGTCTGCCACATCCAAAAAAATTTTTTCCTGCCTTTCGAGGGCAGTTCTTTTGGAAGTGCTCTGCCTGTTTACATCCGAAGCACCTGATGCCCCGCTGAGCAGGCCCTGAGTCACCCCTTGAGCAATAGCGAATGACATAGCCTCCCTGTCCAATGTGGCATAGTCCACATTGGAGCAGGATTGTATGATATCCTCCAAGGGGGCATCTGTGGGGAGAGGGCTAGTGGCCTGTGTGCAGGCTTTATTGAGGCCCTCTCGAAGGAGACAGAGAAACAGCAAATCAGAGCCAGGACCTTTTCCCAAAGTCCTTTCACAAGCCTCCCTGACCCTTGCAATGAAATCTGCTATGGATTCTCAAGAGTCTTGTTTTAAGGTGCTCAATTTTTTGTGTCATGCACCAGTGGGTTCAAGAGAGCCCCAAGCCTTAATAGAGCATTCTGCTATGACCACGAAAACACCTGGGTCTAATCAAGCTTGGGTGTCGGTGGCCGCATAAGGACCCACCCCTAACAGAAGGTTTTTTGCTGCTGTATTGTCTTGCTGGGGATTATGCTTTAGCCAGTTGGTAACCTCCTTAGTCCATAAGGCTTCCCACATTACTGCTTGTCCTGGTGTTAAACAGGCACTCGCTACCGAGTGCCAATCGTTCTGGATAAAAGCAGTGTTTCTAGTAACGTGGTTAAGCATTTGCAACACAAAAGGAGAATTAGGACCATAAGTAGCACAAGAGGATTTTAACTCCTTCAGGAATTTGAATGGTATAGGATTATATTGCCGGGCTCCAGTCAAGGGATCTGTTTCAACAGGACAGGCTTCTGTTTCCTTGCTCCACTCAGACACGCCTTCCCACTCCCCAGCTTCTATAGCTGCTTGCAGAGCTGCCTGCACTGGAGACTTAAAGAGTGGTGCGGGCTTGACCTGTACTTCAGAAAGAAGTGTTGGTAAGGTCAATTCTTTCCCTCTGCTAGGTGGAGGTAGCGGGGCATTTTTCAACTTTAAGTTACAAATCTGTTGGGATAGCTGTAACAAACAACGCTCCAAACTCTCTAGTTTTACTTCTGTAGACGCAAATCCCAGAGGAGCAGATGGAGTGGTGGGAGAGGAGGAGGAATAAGGCGGGAGAGTCGGATACAAAGTTTTTGGCTCCTTCTTCTCCGACCTGCTTCCCCCGTCACTCTCCTCCCCCAATGAGTCCCCTGTCTGAGCCTGTGCAGGACAAGTCAGAGGGCAACAAGGAACTCAACGCAGGGCTGCTTTCACTATACCAAAAAGAGTAAAATCCAAGTCCATCAGCAGCCCAGGGGAGGTTTCCTCATATGAGGTCATTTGATGACCAATGATTTCTATTTTTTCTGGGTCGAGCCCTGCATACTCCACCCAGGGGGACACCATGAGAAGATTACTGACAAATTTACGGCACTGCTTGATATGTACCTCCGTTCCTTGTTTTTTTGCTAGTTTATAGACTTGTCTGCCATACACCTCCACTGAAGAGGGTGTCACGATGGGGAAGCTAAAATCACTCCCCATCACGAGTGCCTCTACACTCACGAGTGCCTCTACACTCTCCCAGCCTCAACCACCCCGTCCCACTTTTTAAGCAGCTATCTGTCCCTCAGTACTCAAGCCCCTGGTCGTAGCACCACCTGTCCTCAAGTCCCTGTTCAGGCGTCACCTGTCCGGGCCAGCTGGACTCGGGAACCCCAGGGGCTCCAGAGTACCTACCATAGCCCCAGAGTTGCACACGGCCACCCCAACGGCCCTGCAGGTGCTCTCAGTCACCCTGACAACTCTTCGGAGTTAGAACTCCGGATATGGACAGAATAGTCTGACACCTCTCCGTGGAGTGGCCAAGTGTCTTTATTGTCTTACAAATCTCCTCTTGCTGCTGCCCCCTCAGCCTTATTCACCTGCCCCTTTTATTCCCTTTCCATCTGCCCTTTTGTCAGGTGTCCCAGCAACAGGGTCCTGATAGGTGGGGAGTGCTTCTCCATTGATGGTGCATACTCAATGCCCCCGTGTTTGATGTGCAGTCATCGAGGCAGAGTACACACCTGGATGCCTCTTACTTGCCTCAGGTTTTCCTTGTTAGCAAGGACACACTGACTGAGGTCAGACATCTAGGTAGCTCTAAGGGGCCCTTACAACTAACCACTTTACAAATATCTCATTTGATTCTTACAATAATCCATCAAGGTAAGTACATTATTATCCTCATTTTACACTTGAGGAAACTGAGGCAATCAGCGGTCAACTGATTTGCCCAGGGTTAAACAGCTAGTATGTGTCTGAGTTCAGATTTGAATTCATTCCAGGCCCAGCTATCGGTCTTCTGTGTCACCAACTGGAACAGTATAGAGGATTGTGCCTGTGTCGGGGGCAAGAGTTGATAATTAGTAGAATTTGGGAAAAGTTGAGTTCAAGGTGCCTATAAAATGTCCAGTTCAAAATATCCAATAAACAGTTGGAGCTTCAAGACAGGAGTTAAGGAAAGAGATTGGCTAGGTAAGTAGATCTGAAAATCATCTGCACAAAGAAGATTGCCAAGTTTGGTTATTCAACAATTTTGGAATATTAACCCAAACTGTACTTTTACATGTTGTGATCTTTTCCTTATTCAAGATTACTATAAATGTCACCTGAAATCTTCTTGGGGCAGAGAATCATGCTGAGAGGGCATGGGAAACTATGCTAGTTCAGACATCTATATTTCTCCAAGCTAGAAATAGCTTGGATACAGAATATTGACAAATCAAATAAAATTATTACTTATAGGCTTGAGCCTAAAAACAGAGTGCTGTATTAGTATTAATTTTTTTTCTTCTATATAACTATCTAGGCCACATACAGGCATGGATAAATGTATATAAGACAGGCCATCCTACCTACTTATCTATACTACATAGCTATGTTTAAAAGAAATAGAAAAACTTTATCATGCTTAAGGGCACCATAGACAAGGAAATGATATCAATGCTTCATACAAGGAAATGATATCAATGCTTCATACACATATACATACATACATATATATATATATATATATATATGTAGCAAGGCTATCCATGTAGCAAGGCTATCCCCTAAATGTAGCATTGGGGTGGGGTGTCATTGTGAAAACAGACATCTCTAGCCCCTTCTCCCCCCAATCTTTCTCCAGAGGAATTCGTGCCAGGAGGGGAAGCAGAAGGTTGGAGTCAGAAGCTTGTCTCCTCTGCTCTCCTCAGAAACAGGGGATAGCAGACTAGAATTACATCACTCTGCTTAAATAGTATTAGTCTCACAAATCCCGTATGGCCTTGTGACCCACAGTTTACGAAGCACTTGAAGGAGTCCAGAGTGGAAAAAGTTTAAGAAGCCCTAGACTCTAGGGGATATTATTGTCAGGTTCAAGCTAAACTTCTAAACTCTTTTCATTAATAAGGAAAGGAAAACCCCAAGTTTTATATCCAAGGCTTAACCTACAGTTCTCCCTAAATACCTATTCCAAAATGAATACACATTAGCAAAGAATTGCATTTATCCGAGTCAATAGCAAAACAGAAATGAGAGGAATATATGTGGACTATATATGACTAGGCATTACAGAGTGCAGGAGTTCTCCCCTTGGGAATGACATAACTGAACTCAAAAAAAAGAGAGAATCCTAGATCTGACCCTAGGGAAAGTTCCCTGAAGTCTGTACTGAGGTAAGCTGGGCAGAGGGACATGATGGTGACTGCCAGCTCCTCTTATGTCAGCTTCTTCTCAGAGTCTTATTCTCTCTTTAGAAACCTGAAATGAAGTTGGCATTGTCCATCTTTTCTTTCAAAGCTGAAAACCGGCAGCACACAAAGCAACTGCAGAGCCACAAAGAAAGTAAAGAACCTACAGAAAGGGAAGAGATTGAAGCTCTCCTCTGTCCTGCTCTGGCCAGCTCTGCCCACCGCTCATGCACATTGATCTTGATAATCATTTAATAGCATATTTTGGCCAAAGTTTGAATTAATCAAACAGATTGCTATGCCTCATTTTACAAAAAATGGCTCTCTTTCTATCTCAGCCACTCCAGAGACCAGATAAGGCTGGGACTAGGATTTAACACAGGCATCCAGAGATCATAAATTCCAAAAAGACTTTGTCACATTCTTGGAGAACCCTTCTCCTTATGTCAACCCGAAGAGGCCTACTTTATGGCTCTTAAGGACAAGACCCTCAACTCACAGCATTAACTTGACTAATGAGACTTTTTTTTAATCTTAAGATTTTCTGAACATATACCATGTTATGGAATGTTGATGGTAAAAAAACCCAGATATTCTGAGTCATAATTTCAATTGACACTTTGTCATCTCTCTTGTTTTATTGTATTTACCGTTTATCCAATTAAGAAAATTCCTGGAGCGGCTAAGTGGTGCATGAATAGAGCACCAGCCCTGGAGTCAGGAGGACCTGAGTTCAAATTCGGCTTCAGACACTTAACATAAAACTAGCTGTGTGACCTTAGGCAAGTCACTTAACCCCAATTGCCCTACCTTCCCCCCTCCAAAAAGCAAAAAAAAAAAAAAAGATTAAGAAAGTAATTGCAAGGGTATACTGGAATTGGCTCCTACTAGTTCTCAGTGAATTATTAAATTTTCATTGTAAATAATTTTCAAATTTCAAAATAAATTTCATTCATTTCACTTCAGAAATCAGGAAATGCTACAAATGAGGGCTTTAATCTATTTATTTTTAGAGAAAATGTGGGTCATGCAGATTAAACTTAAAAGTGTATTGTATGTACATTTCCCCCCCAGAAAATTGGTTTTTAAACACTTGTGAGCACACCACTGAACTTCTAATCTAAGATTTATAGATGAGGAATCAGAGGCCTATCACTTGGTTTACCTCAGGTCACATAAGAAGTAAACATCAGAGGAAGAATTTGAGCCTTTATCCTGTTAGTGGGTCATTGATCTTCATACTTTGCTTCAGGGGAAAGGCCTTGGCAAACAGTATTAGGGAAATGAGGAGCATGAAAAGCCACTGACTCCTTCTTACATGTTTGTTTGTCTCTGTCTCCAGGAAGTGAGAAATTATTTGAGGCTGTACACCTCCCTCCTTCTTCCTGCAGGGTTCAGACTTCATCTAAAGCACCCAATCATCAGAGACTTAGATGGGAATGGGGGGAGAGGGGAGAAGGAAATTGAGGGGAGGGCTAGATCAAGTCAGGTTTACCACAGATACACTTAACTTCCCACAGCATTCTAGACAAGAAATTTCTGACCTGTCTTCCCAAGTTCCCTGTCAGAGTCCAGATTAATATCAGCAGATGCTGATTTTACAGTATTTTTACTGAGAAGGGACAGTCTATCCAAGCCTGAGCCTCTTCAGAGACCCTGAGAAGCCTTAGAACCCTATTATTCCCTCAGTGCTATATAACCCCTCAGCCCCATCCACCTTTGTCACATATTCCCCCCTTCATTTATCTCCTAGCCTCATGTACCTCCTTAGCATCCATCTACCCCTTCAACTCTACCTAACCCTTAGACCTATACTCCCTACAGATACATACACCTAATAACCAAAACAGTTGAGGACACTTGCCATAAGCCCCCCTTTCACTCCCCTCTTTTCCCCTACCTCTTCTTCAGTACTGTCTCAGATGAAGATGTGGCCCTCTACATGCACCGCTGATCCCACCCCTTACTAATCTGCTCCAGAAGATTGCCACCACTTTCCTTCTCCCTCTCTCTCTCACTTGATCCCACAACTCTGCTTAGCTCTTGTCCTTTATCTGTTTCTCCCTTCACACCTAAACACCTTGAGAAAGGTGTACTCAGTGCTTTGCTCACTGTCCTCTCATCAACTTCTAAATCTTATCATCTGTTTCACAAGACTGTGAAGTTTCAGTCTCTTCCTTTTTTTTGGAGGGCTGGGGGTTATTTTTATTTTAGAGAGTTTTCCACACTTGAATCTTTTTTGTATCTAAATATTCCTAGTTTGATCATTTGAAAGGTTATTGGTTTCTTTCTGGTAGGTACTCCCTCCCCTGACACAGAGTGGATTTGTGAATTGCTTTGGCTGAAACACATCTCTTAGTAGTGTGAGGGATAATATGCAGGGAAGTTTCCCCATTCTGAAAAAGCAAATCTAGAGTGGCTTCAGCATCCACTAGGCCCAAGTTTAGAAGTTACCTGACCTTACAGGAATCTTGGACTTAGAGCAATGGAGACCCTTCTCAGTGCCACCTCAGTACAAGATATGCCAAATAAGGATGAAACTGCTTTCCTGACTTTGCATTGGACACCCAAATGTTTCTGGGTCCTTTGTCTCCAAGATAGATTCCCTTCCTTAGGTTGTGGGCCGGACTCCCTACCAGTGAGAGTGAAGGCCAGTTGAGGGGTTGGGCTTCTGCATTAGAAGGTTATATAACCGTGGGCTGGCTTCTACCTGTTACTCTCTCCCTGGTAGACACCGTTTGAGTGACAGGGGCAGAGTCCTTTCTCATGAGAAAGAATAAAAACCTTTTCTGATCTCAGATTCAGACTCTGAACTCTTTCATCTCACACAGTAGATAACTGTTTTTTAAAAAAAACTTCTAAATAATATTTTTTTTTCCCCAATTATGTGTTCTCCCCTTATAATATAGTTTAAGGTCTAATATTGCTGAATCTCTGTCCTTTACATCTTTTTTCCCTGGTTTCTTTGAAACTCCAGATCTTTTCTTCTTCAAAGTGATCTTTGCTATTATTTTTTTCTAACTTAGTAAGAGAGTTTTTAGTAATTTAATTGAGATGGCATTAAATAGATTAGTTAGGTAAAATTGTCATTTTTATTATATTAACTTTACCTACTCATGAACAATAAATATTTCTACAATTATTTAGATCTGACTTATTTGTATAAAACGTGTTTTATGTTTATGTTCATATGGTTGTTGTATCTGTTTTGGTAGGTATACTCTCAGGTATTTTATACTGTTTGTTATTTTAAATGGTCTATGTAATATTATTGAATAATGTTATTGACACAGTGTAGTTTCCCAATTTTTCTCTTTTGGTTAAGTCTATTTTAGCTTTAACTTTGTCTGAGATCATGATTACTACTCTTGCTTTTTTTCTTAACATAATAAATTCTACTCCTGCCCTTTATTTTATCTGTGTGTATCTCTCAAGTACAATAGCACTTCCTAAAAGTCATATATTGTTGAATTCAAATTTTTAATCTGCTATTTCCATTTTATGAGTAAACATTCATATTCTAAGCTATAATAACTTGTATATTTTCCTCATGCCTATTTTTCCTCACTGTCCTTTTTGCCCTATCTAACATATCCCTCCTCACTCCTCTGATTTACTTCTATCTACTTCCTTGCCCTACTATTTTTTAACCTACCCATCCCTCTAAAAGTCCTTCCCTTGGCCTCTTATTTCTTTTCTGAATTTAGAAGACTTTTATACCCTTCTAGAAATTGGTGACCTTTTTGAAAAGTTTGGTTAAAGGAGACAAATAGTGATATACAGTTACAGCATTTATTCTCTTTGAACTAGCAGACTTGTACAAGGAGCCAGACTAAGTAAGTCTGACTATGGAACAAAGAAATGAAAAAGCTTAAATACATTTTAGAACCGTCCCAATTCAGGGTGGCTGTGTCACACAAATTTATGATCCCCATAACTATTTAATCATTGTATGAGAAAGGAATTTTCTTAATTGAATAGATGGTAAATACAATAAAATAGGAGAGTTGACAAAGTGTCAATTGAAATTATGATCCAGGATATCTGTGTTTTCTTTACCATTAACATTCCATAACATAGTATATGTCCAAAAAAATATTAAGAGAAGGAAAAGTCCCATTACTCAAGTTAATGCCTGAAGTTAAGGGCCTCATTCTTAAAGGCCATAAAGTCAGCTTTGTCTAGCTTTGTTGACATAAGAAGAAGTATTCTTCAGTCTTGCTCAGAGAGCAAAGACAAAGCAAGGTCTATTTGGAATTTATGATCTCAGGATGTCTGTTCTTCTTCTGAACGGAGTATGTCCCAAAACAGGGGAAATCTTACTTTCAACCTTATCTGGTCTCTGGAGTTGCTGACAGAGAAAAAGGCATTTTTAAAGTAAGGCAAAGCAGTTTGTTTGATTAATTCAGACTTTGGCCAAAAATATGGTATTTAATGGTTATCAATATATATGTTGTTACCTCTTTAACCCATTCTTGATAAGAGTAAGGTTCCAGTACTACCTACCCTCCCCCCTACAAGCTTCTTCTGTATCAGTTTTTCCTTTTATGCCTCTTTTGTATGAGATAAGTACTCCATTTTTTATCTTTCCCTACAGTTATTTTTAGATTTTACATTTTAGAATCACCCCATCATTCAAGCCTTTCTTTCCAACTACCCAAATAATGAGAACAGGCATAAGAATACTGATAGCATTTTCACATATAAGAAGTAACAATTTGACTTTATTGAATCTCATAATTGGTCCTTAATGTTTACCTTATATTTTTCCTGGATCTTCTATGTTATATGTTCCACTGAATTCTGCTGTTTTTGTCACAACTACCTGAAAGACTTTCAGCTCATTAAATGTCCATTTTTTTTCATTCAGAATCATACTTAACTTTGTTGGGTAAGTTACCCTTGGTCATAACCCTAGCTCTTTTGCTGTATGAAATATAGTATTTCAAGACCTATGGTCCTTCAAAGTAGTAGCTGTTAGGTCTTGTGTAATCCTTATTGTAGCTCCATGATATTTAAACATTTTTTTTCTTGTTGCTTGCAATATTTTGTCCTTAACCTGGGAGCTTTTAAACTTGGCTATGATATTACTGTAAGTTTTCCTCCTGGTATCTCCTTCAGATGGTGATAGGTGAATTTTTTTTTCTATTTCTGCTTTGCCTTCTTGTTCTAAAACATCAGAGCAATTTTCCTTAATAATTTCTCTTAATATTGGATCAAGATCCTCTTTTGATTGTAATTTTCAGGTAGTCCAACTATTCTTATTTTATTTCTCCTCAATCTGTTCTCCAGGTCAGTTGTTTTTCTGATGAGATATTTCATATTCTCTCCTATTTTTTCATTCTTTTGATTTTATTATTTCTTTGTGCCTTGCAATGTCATTAACTTCCCCTTGCCCAATTCTTTTTTTCAAGGAATTATTTTCTTTTTTTTTAATTAACTTTTGTTTATTTTTAGTTTACATCATTCATTTCCACAAGATTTTGAGTTAATAAATTTTCTTCTTGTCTTTCCCCTACCCACCCCCCCAAAACAGTGATCCCACATACCCCCTCCCCCAATCTGCTCTCTTCTATATCCTCCCCCATCACCCCTCTGACTTTCCAGTAGGGCAAGATGGATCTCCCTACCCCAGTGCCTGTATATCTTATTTCCCAGTTGCATGTAAATAATAATAATTATTATTATATATATACATACATATATATATATATATATATATATATATATATATTTAAACATTTGATTTTAAAACTTTACATTCTAGATGCTTTCGCTTCCTTCCTCATCACCCACCCCCACTGGGAAGACAAGCAATTCAATACAGGCTGTATATGTGTAGTTATGCAAAACATCTCCACAATGGACATATTGTGAAAGACTGACTATATTTCCCTCCATCTTACCCCACCCCCCCACTTCTTCTATTCTCTATTTTATCCTTGTCCCTTTACAAAAGTGTATGCTGCTAACTACCCTCCCCCCCCAACCTACCCTCCACTCCATCACTTCCCCCCC
>JAQQSV010024286.1:0-10200 GCA_028646515.1 Pseudochirops corinnae
ATCCTGAGCAAGTCACTTAATCCTACTTGCCTCAGTTCCTCATCTGTAATATGAACTGGAGAAGGTAATGACTCCACTATCTTTGAATATGCCAAATGGGGTTATGAAGAGTTGGATACAACTGAAACTGAATGAACAATAAACAAAATATATACGTATGTGTGTATATGTATCCGTCTATCTATCTATCCATCCATCTCCTAGCAAAACATGTACAAAGCCTTTTTTTTCCCCTGTTATTTCCTCTCTTTGAAGTTATAGAGGGCAGTAAGGATAACCCAGGAACCTCTGAGAGGTTTCCTTTTTCTCAGACCATAACTGGCACCAGAGTACAATAATTTGAACATCTCTTCAAAAGCAGAGGTTTTGGTTTTCTTCCAATTAGATTCCAACATCTACAACACTCTTTTCTAATCGAACAGCTTCCTTACATCAGCGGTACAGATTTCCTTTAGGCTTTGCTCAAGCTTTTGTCACCTTCTGTTCTCTGCTTTCTGTAAGCATGCTTCACTTTTATTTTTTGTTCCAGTTTCTTTTGACTCCTCCTTTTCCTCAGTTTCTTTCTTATCTCTTATATTTTATTTTTATGTGGTTCTTTGCTTTCTGTGTCTCTGTCACTTTCTGTCTCTCTACCTCTTATTCTTTCTCTGTATTTCTGTCTCAATTTATCTGTGTCTCTGTCTCTTGCTCTGTCCATCTCTCTTTTTGTTTTCCTTCCTCCATCTGTCTTTTTCCTGTCCCTCCAACCACAATATGTCTCAAATCAGCACCTTTTCATGAGCAGTTGCCTCTTTCTTACCTATGTGGAATTTTTAAAAATCGAAATTTTTTTGAGTATAGCTCTCAGCATTCCTTCTATAATTGCTCTACATTCCCAGTTATTTGATTTATGGTTTGTCAGTTATATCTTTCAAATTTTTGGAAACTCATATGCAGATGATCTGATGAACCAAAATGCACTAACAATAACTGAGTTGACTCAGTTTCCTCAGTCAGGACCATTCCAAAAGGTCCTCTCAGTAAATTTATATGAAGAATTTATATGAAGAATTTATATGAAGAATTTTTCTCCCAGGTCTTTGAAGTAGTCTATGTTTCTCCCTTCAGTATTTTTCTCTAAGGGGTTCTGTTTCTTTCTAAGCTGGTTTCATTAACATCCTTAACACAAACCCTCCTTTTCTTCCCTTTTCAGCAACAGGAACATTTGTATAACAAGGGGATATACCTTACAATTCACTTCTCACTGTATTTTGCCTGAAAAACAAGGCATTTGTGCATAGTATTTGAACCCACATGAATGAATTAAGAGGTATTTCAAACTGTTGAAGGCTATTGACAAGACATTTAGGGGCCACTGCTTGACCAACTTAGCAGCATGCACTTGGTACCAAGGAAAACATAACTCCACTTGCTGCAAACTGTAGTTTAGACCTATTCAAGTAAACTACAGTGATTGAAAACATAGGATTGTTTTGTTTTCTACCAATCATGGAGCACTGATCCATATAATGTTTTAATGAACATTAGCACTTTACCTTGACATTCTTAAGTAAACTGGGAAGCCTATAAAGAAGAGATGAAATAAACATAACTTTAAGCATTATGCCTGAACTGAAGCATAACATTCTAATTTTCAGTAACTTCCCATTTTCTAATAATTTCTATTAGGCACACACCATCGCCTCTAGAGTTTGGTTTTGCTGTGTGTTGTTCTTGATATTATTGTGTGATTAAACATGCAATGCTGTGTTTGCAAAAATGTAAATCATCTGTTAACTTGATTCCCTTTTGGAAGGTATCTTTCCTTTTCCTCCTGTCTCTCTAGTTGCTGCAGACTCACACATTGCCAATGCCCATGACAGTGAGAGAGAAAACATAAAGATGATGTATGGTGAATGTACTATGCAAGCTGTTACAAGTCCATCTGTGGCCCTTGTGAAAAAATCTCATGGTGATGGTACATGATAAATTAATGGCATTTCATTAGTTTGTGGTTATTGACTTGAAAGAGGCAGTGGACTTGAAGTGTACAGATTATTTGAATTTGAAAATGTAAAAAGTAATAGGACAGTTAAATTATTAAATATCACTATTTCCCTTTTTTATTAAAATATTTCTTCTCATCTTTGAGCATGGACTTCTAATATGATCTCTAGTACATAGATGATTAGCTCATACTTCTTACTTCACCTTTAACTTTTTCTCCTTCCCCTTTCATCTACCCAAATTCTTTCCATTCTTAGTTCACCTCAAGTCTTACATCTTCTAAGAAGTATAATTATAACGATAATAATTTGACATTTATATAGCACATGATGGTTTGCAAAGCTCTCCAAAAATATATCACAGTGAATAAAGTCCTGACCTTAAAGTCAGGAAAGTCTAAATTCAAATCTGGCTTCAGACACTTACTAGCTGTGTGATGCTGGGTCAGTCAATTAATCTTTGTCTGCCTCTTTTTCCTCAACTGTTAAAATGGGAATAATAAAATATCCCCTGTCCCGGAGTTGTTATAAAGCTCAAATAAGACAATATTTGTAAGGTATTTAACATAATGCCTCAAACATTATGCTACTTAATAAATGTTTATTTCCTTCCTTCTTTCCTTAAGTGACTTACCCAGGTTCACATAGCTAGCAAGTACTTGGGTCAGGATTTAAACTCAGGCCTTCTCTGCCTATTCAAGCTTATGGGACTGAAAATTTTGGCAAAAGTAAAAGGTTTCTGAACGTGCAATGACCTAAAATTAATTCAGAATCAAATACATAACAGATCCAAGGTGTTTCCGGTAGCACTTGCCCATGTTGCATCTCACAACTTCACTATAGTCTTGGTCTTGAACACACAGCATGGCACTGTGGATGGCTTCAGGCCATGCAGGACCAAAGAATATTGATGAAACTGGAAAAGGGGCCTGAGAGGAAAAAGTTTAAAAGCTCTGCCTAGATTACGATAACACTTACAATCTGTATTGAAAAATTTGCCGCTTAATTATCTGCTATTGTATTGTTCACTTTTGCTTCATGTATTGGTCTTCTTTTTCCAGTTACAAAGTAAACACTACAAGGTCAATGACCATGCTTTGCAGTACTTGGTATTACTTCATAAAGCTCTGGCCCTACTGAAAGAACTTTGTAAATACTGAACTGCTAATGGATTGAGATAGCACTTCCTTGAAAGTAAAAAATATTAAGTATTGCTTCACAGTCACTATGTTGATATTGGATAAATCACACATAAACTATGGGCTTCAACTCCATCATTTGTAAAATGGGAATCATTTCACTTGCCCTCTCTGTCTGTCGTAGCACTGATGGAGAGATAGAAAATAAAGTTCAATGGTTGTGGCATATTTCAAACCTTTTGATATTGACATAAAGGACAACTCACTATCCCCTCTTACAAACCATCCTGTGGTAGTCATTTTCACACACAGAATACTGGGCTAGATATATCTTAGGTTGACCTAGGTCTTGATCCTGCTAAGAATTTAGCATCTACTAGAGACACATACACATACACACACAAACACATATAAGGCCAATGCTTTGTACTGCAAAAAGTATCAAACTTGGAACACTGGATTCAAGTACAGGCTCTGTTACCTATTATGTGACTTTGACAAATTACTTAACTTCTTTGATGTTAGTAACTGGAATCAGGGATAGGGTATCCACTATATTATTTTGATTTTCAAAGAAATTTTTTAAAATTAGGTGATTGCCACAAGTTATGGCCAGAAAAAAGTCTTCTTATATAATACCTTAAGTTAATATAGTACTTTATCATGGGAATATCATAGGAAAAACACTGGAATTAGAGTCAGAAGAATTCAGTTTGAATTTTGTCTTTACCACTTATTGGCTGTGTAATCATGGGCAAATCATTAATCTTTCTGTTCTTCAGTTTAATCATCTATATAATGAGCCACAGTCCTACAACTCTCTATATCACAGATAAGCTCTAGCAAAAAAGTCTTATCCCCTACTTAATGCATCTACTTCTTCATCTCTCGTTCATTTTGCGATCCTTTGCACCCTGTCTTCAGAATCCACCACTTAATGAAATTGCTCTTCTCAAGGTTACCAATGATTTCTTGATTGCTAAAGCCAATAACCTTTTCTTAGTTCTCATCTCTCTGGACCTCTCCTTAAAGATTTATAGTGTTTTGCCCGTCTCTCCTCTTCTTCACTTCCCTCCTCTTCTTTTCATCTGCACTCTCTTGTCCCTATTTCTGGTTATTCCCTTACCAACCAGATGACTATTTCTTCATCTCTTTTTGCTGGATTAGCATCAATGATCTACCTTCCTTGCATCTCCTTTTTGTACTTGTTGTCTTATATATGCTATCTTTTAGGGATCTCACTATCACTGATAAGTTCTTTTATTACTCCTGTGAAACTGTCTGCCAAAAAAAGCCCTTTTTAGCTATGTGGTGTGGTGGGTAGAGAGCTGCCTGAAGTCATGAAAATTTGAGTTGAAAATCTACCTTTAGACATTTCCTCTCTGTGTCACTCAGGGCAAGTCACTTAGCCTCTTTTTGCTTCAGTTTCCTGAACTGTACAGTGAGGATTAAAATATCACCTTACCTTATAGGATTGTTGTGAGGTTCAAATGAAATGATATTTGTAAAGTGCCTAGCAGAGTACCCACCACAAGTAGGTGCCATATAAATGTTTATTCCCTTCCCTTCATTACTATCCTGAGCTTCAGTTCCATATTGCCAACTACCTGATTGAATTCTCCTTTTAGATGTATAGTGAACATTTCAAACTCAACATCCAAAATGAAATTCATTGTTTTCCCTTGTACTCTCCACTTCTCCTTCTTCATTTCTTTTGAATATGTATCCATCATTACAATTATTCAGACTCATAAACTCAAAATCACCTTGACTTATCACTCTTCCTCTCCCCTCATACTTAATCAGTTGCTATGTCTTGTTCAACATTTCTACAACAACTTTTGCACACATCCTTTTCTCTCTGTTCACAGATCTAATACTATACTTTAGGTCCTCATCACCAATGGCCTGGATCTGCAGTAACTTACAATGTGTTTGCCTCTTTTCTAGTTTCTTCCCTCTCTGATATGTCTTTGTCACATAGCTGCCAAAATAATCTTACCATACTGCAAATCTGGCCACGAGACTTCTTTTATTAAGAATCTTTAATGGTTTCCTTTTGCCTCTAGGATAATATATGAACTGCTTTGTTTGGCACTCAAAATCCTTTACAATGAGAACTACTTCACATCATTTATTCTCAAACTAGTTATACTTTAGCAAATTGGCCAACTTGACATTCTCCATACATGAAAGTGCATTACTCACCTCCTTGCTTTTTTACCCAGTCTCCATGTTTGTAATATTACACCTCATTGGTTTTATTGATAGGAACTCCTTGTTCTATTTGAGGCTCACCTCTGGCTTAAGGTCTTTCATGTTACCCCATTTATTAGTGTATTCTCCTCAAAAATTACTTCATGTATATATTTTGTACATACTTATCTGTGTAGCTGTTGTATTCATGTGTAATGGTAATGGAATTTGGAGATGCCCCTGTATTGGCTTGATTTTTGGGTTGAATGTTAAAACTCAGAGCTTGTGAGTCCCACTTGTGGGATGGACTTGTTGATGTGAAGAGAGAGGGCTGAACTGGGAGGAGCCATGAATTGGGAGAGAGGCCCAAGCCAAGAAAAGTCCAGAAGGACTTTTGGAGAGCAGTATCCAGTATCATGGAGCCTGAGTTGCTGAGAGAAGGACTGCTGAGGGCCCGTTGGAGCTGCCCAGGACTTTTGAGAACTGCCATCCAGAGCTGCTGAGAACTGAGGAGGCATGGCTGTGATGCCAGTATTTTGTTTGTCTGTTTTCACATTGTTTTGCCAGATTCACCTGCTGGTGAAAGACAGTGCTGCTATTGTAGAAGTCCTGGAACGTTGCTGTTGGTTCAGAAGCCCTGAAGGAGGATTTTTTTGTGGTATGTTTACAGAAATCCTGGAAGAGCACCTTGCTGATGTTTTCAGGGCTTCTGGGACTGTTCTACAAGCAGACAGTGAGTTGATGAGGACACTGGCTATGGCTTTGTTGAGCCTTGTCTCCCCAGGAACTGAGATTGCTAAGGGCTTACCTCAATTCAAGATGAAAGAAGAGCCTTTCCTTGGGTTTTCAATACTGAGATGATATCTTAACCTTGTTGTAACTTAAGGGTGGATGATTTTTTGTGCTCTCCTGCCCCTTTTGAGAAAGTGCTTGGTTTTAATGGATGGTATTGTAATTCAGTAGTGTCCAGGTGTGGGAAACCTTTGGCCTTTTTGTGCTCTGTGATTGACTAAATGAATGTACTTTGTTTATGATTGGAAACTATTCTCCATTTGAGAAGAGACTAAATGAATGTACTACCCAGGAGTGGGCTGCTTTGACTACTGATCCAAGGGTGGGATACCTGGACCTTGGTACTTTGCAATTGAATTGAGAACTTACTTGCTAAATGAGTGAGTTACACCATATTTTGACTTTCTCTGTTCTGTGAATATTTTGCTGAATAAATGGGGTTTGCTATGCTGGTAATCCGAACCTTGGAAGTTGCCTTTGCTTGGCATTACATCATGCTCTCTCCCAATTAACTGTAAATTCCTTGAGGGAAGGACTGTTTCACTTTTGCTTTATATCTCTAGCTTCTAGCATAGACATTTGCAAATAATAAGCAATTAATAAATGCTTATTTACCTAAATCAAAAATTAGTGTACAAATACTTTTACTACTTAATTTATTGGAGCACTGAAGAGGAAAAACTTGGTAAATTTTAATGGCTTATGTAAAGATTAATAATAATAGAATTAAAATAGTAATAATAATTAAATATTATTTAGCCTCAAAGCACTCTTGTGAGATAGTTAAATCAGGTGCTTTTATCTTTATTCTAGTGATAAAGAAGCCAAGGGCCAGTGACATGGAATGACCCCTCTTAGCTGAGAATCTTGCCTTATATTTCACTGTAAAAATTCAGGTCATTTGCTAGAAGCTCCCTGTTCTCCCTTTCTCCTCCTCTCATATCACTCAGATAACTTCTACTACTCTTATACATGCACAACTAATCACATTCCATCCCATCTCCTCCAGAAGTTTCCTTCCCCTATCTTCTTCCCTATCAATTTTCCCCTATCAATCTCTACTTTGCCCATTGGTGGTCCCTACTGCTTGCAAACGTTACCATATTTTCCATCCTCAGAAAAACAAGAGCAAATCAAATTAAAAAAAAATCACCCCTCTGACTTTCTGGTACAGCAAGATAGATCTCCCTATCCCAGTGCCTATATTTCTTATTTCCCAGTTGCATGTAAATAATAATAATTTGCATATATATATATATATATATATATATATTTAACATATGATTTTAGAACTTTAAATTCTAGATTCTTTCCATTCCTCCCTTGTCACCTACCTGCACTGGAAAGACAAGCAATTCAATACAGGTCATACATGTTATGCAGAACATCTTCACAATGGACATATTATACAACACTGATGATATTTCCTTCCTTTCTATCTTGCCCTCCCCTTGTTCTATTCTCTACTTTGTCCCTGTCCCTTTACAGAAGTTTGTGCTTCTAACAACCCTCCCCCCCAACATGCCCTGCCCTCCATCAACCCCCCTGTCATGCCCTTCCCCTTTACTCTCCTGCAGGGCAAGATATCCATTTTAGAGTATATGTCATTCCCTCCCTAAGCCAAATTCAATTAGAGTAAGATTAACCCATTCCCTTTTTGCCTTCCTGTTCTTTCCCTCCATTGTAACAGTTATTCTTTGCCTCTTCTACATTCTTTTTTTTTTTTAATTTTTGCTTTTTGGAGGGTGATTGAGGTTAAGTGACTTGCCCAAGGTCACATGGCTAGTTTTTGTGTTAAATACCTGAGGCTGGATTTAAACTCAGGTCCTCCTGACTCCAGGGACAGTGCACCACCTAGCCATCCCCCTTGCCTCTTCTATATGAAATTATTGACCCCATTCTGTTTCTCCCTGTCTCCTCTCATTCTATTCCTCTCCCATTTCTTAATTTCACCTTTTAAAATATCATCCCCTCCTATTCAATTGATCCTGTGTCCTCTGTCTATGTACACACATATATGTATACACATACTCCCCTATGAATTCATATGCATATATACCATTCTATATATACGTGTGTATGTACACACACACACACACGTATACACATTCATATTTCCTTCACCTATCCTCATATTGACAAAAGTTTCATAAGTTACAATTCTCATTTTTCCATGTTGGCATATGAATAGTTCAACTTTGATAAGTTCCTTATGATTTCTTTTCCATATCTACTTTTTCATGCTTCTTGTGTTTAGATGTCAAATTTTCTACTCAGTTCTGGTTTTTTCCTCAAGAATGCTTGAAAATCCTCCACCTAATTGCATAACCATATTTTCCCCTGAAATATTATACTCAGTATTGCTGGGTAGGTGATTTTTGGTTTTAATCCTAGCTTCCTTGGTCTCCAGAATATCATATTCCAGGCCTTAATATAGAAGCTTCTAGATCCTGGGTTATCCTGATTGTGTTTCCACAGTATTCAAATTGTTTCTTCTTGGCAGCTTATAATATTTGCTCCTTGATGTGGGAACTCTGGAACCTGGCTATAATGTTCATAGGAGTTTTCTTTTTGGAATCTTTTTCAAGAGGTGATTGGTGAATTCTTTCACGTTCTATTTTGCCCTCTGGTTCTAAAATATCTGGGCAGTCTTCCTTGAGAATTTCTTGAAGGATGCTTACTAGGTTCTTTTTTTGATCATGGCTATCAGGAAATTCAGTAATTTTTAAATTGTTCTTTCCTGCATCTATTTTCCAGATCAGTGGTTTTTTTCAAGGAGATATTTCACATTGCCTTCTATTTTTTCATTTGCTTGGATCTGTTTAATAGTAACCTGATTTCTCATAAAGTCATTTGCTTCCATTTGCTCCACTCCAATTCTGAAGGAATTATTCTCTTCAGTGAACTTTTGAGATTCTTTTTCCATCTGGCAAATTTGACTTTTTAAGGTACTCTTCTCCCCATTGGCTTTTTGGGCCTCTTTTTCCATTTGAGTTAGTCTAATTTTTAAGGTGTTATTTTCTTCAGTCAGATTATTGACTCTTTTCTTGATTTTCTTTCAACATTCTCATTTCTCTCCCCAATTTTTCCTCCACTTCTCTTATTTGGTTTTCAAAATCCTTCTTTAGCTGCTTTATGGCTTATAACCAGTCTACATTTTTCTTGGAAGCTTTTGGTGTGGGCGTTTTGACTGTGTTGTCTTCCTCTCATTCCATGCTTTGATCCTTTTTCTCCTCAAAAAAGGAATCTAAGGTTGGATTCCTCAACTTGGTTTGCTTCCTTTTCCTGCTCATGTTGCCAATCAGTTACTTGACTTTTGGCTCACTAGAACTCTGCTTTCAGAGGGGAGAGCTCTGTCCCAAATCGCTGGGGTTTTTGCAGCTGCTGGGACTATTAGGAGGCTGTCTCTACAGCCCCCACCAGCTTTGGCTCACAGAAAATACTCCTCAGGACCACCATTCAAGACTGCAATCCTGATCCAGGCAGCTGAAGGCAAGAGCACTTAGCCTCTCAATGACTGCTTGCCACCCCCCTCCTGAAATCTGAAGGCCTGAAGTTTCTGAAGTAGACACATGGAGGTGGCTGCAGGGCTGCTGCTTCAGACTGCTTCTAGCTCTGGAGTCAGTTGGCCAGACCCTCTCCCTGAAATTTAGGTGAATTACACTGGCCTTTTCCCATTGTCCTTTGCTCTTATGGGTTGGTAATTCTGGAACCTGTCACAGCTGCTGGTGATCCACTCTCCTGAAAGGTCCAACCGGGTCTTCTCCTGGATGATCTGGGGTTAAAACTGCATGGGGCTGGGCTCTGCTCCCAGCCCGCTGCAATGAGCCCTTTCTGTCCATCTGCCGAGCAGCCTTCAGCAGGAGCCTTGTTTCTGTTATTTTATGAGTTCAGGAGCTCTAAAATTTGTTTAGAGTCATATTTTCTAGGTATTTGAGGTGGTTATGGGAGGAGCTGCAGAGTTTTCCTGCTTCTGTGCCACCATCTTGACTCTGCCCTTCCCTGTCACTTTTGAGAGTACCACCATACTACCAGTTACAGAGGAAACTAGGTATTATCTTTTACTCCTCATGCTCTCTCATCTACAG
>JAQQSV010024287.1:0-10199 GCA_028646515.1 Pseudochirops corinnae
GGTTATACAATGGGATGGCTGTTTTGGGGTGGTGGGTATGGGAAAGATGGGGAGAAAATCTGTAACTCAAAATCTTGTGGAAATGAATGATGTAAACTAAAATAAACAAAAGTTAAAAAAAAAGGAACCCCCACCCCCCCAAAAGCAAAAAACAACAACAAAGAATTCAACTAAAGAAAATTATTGTGGTGAAATGGAAGACAAACATATGAACTCTGAAAAGGACAACAATGTCAAAACACCTATGTGTGAAACTCTAAAGAAAAATAGTCAGTGGTCTTAAGCCCAGAAAGAACTCACAAAGGAGTTAAAAAATAATATAAGAGAGGTATAAAAAAAAATGAGAAAAGAAATGAGAGTAATGCAAGAGAATTATGAAAAAAGAGTCAACAGCTTGGAGCATTTCTTGAAAGGTAGAGTTGGCTAAGTGGAAAGAGAGAAACAGAAATCCACTGAAGAAAAGAATTGCTTGAAGAGTATAAGTGGCCAGGTAGAAAAGAAGATACAACAGCTAACTGAGGCAAATAAAAAGTCACATATAACTGAAATGACTAAACAAATATACTACATTTAGCAACATAGTACAATACCAAAATTGCTCTACTAATCAAAATTCTCTGTTAAGATTTCCTTTAAGACATGATTTAAGACCTACAACTACTTTGTTAAATTTCTCTCAACTCCACAGGGATCTTTACTTTTTAAAAATGAATTTCTATAGGACATAATAGACAATACTCATCACAAAGAAGTGGTTACTGCTTTGGTTTTCCCAAATTCTCAACTAGCAAAAGATAAGGAGATTCTTTCTTTAGGTCTCAGCCTTCATCCAAGACTCATATATAGAACTCCTGCCCTTACTGAATTCAATTATAGTCACATATCACAATACCACTACTATGTCTATATCACAAAGAGATCAAACAAATAGGAAAAGGATCTGTATGTGCAAAAATATTTATAACACTTCTTTTTGGGACGGCAAAGAATTAGAAATTCAGTGGATGTTCATCAAGTGGAGAATAGCTGAACATGTTGTAACATATGATTGTGATATAGTATTGTTGTGCTGGTGGCTTCAGAAAAACATGGCAAGAATTATGTAAACTGATGCAGAGTAAAATGAGAAGAACCTGGAGATCACTGTGCACAGTAACAGCAATGCTGTAATGATGACCAACTGTGAAAGACTTGGGTATTCTGATCAATACAAGGAACCAAGATAATTTCAAAGAACTAATGATAAAAAAATGCTATCCACCTCTACAGAGAGAAGTGATGAACTGTGAGTCCAAACCGAAGTATAATTTTCTCACTTTATTTTTCTTGCTTTTCTGGGGAAATATGGTTAATGCGGAAATATGTTTTGCATGATTTCAGATGTATAATTAAAAAAATAATGAAGGGGGTAGTTTCATAAAAACCTGGGAAGACTTATATGCACTGGAGAGTGAACAATTTATATGGTAACAGAAATGTGGTAAAGATAATCAGCTGTAAAAGACATAGTAACTGATCAATACAATGAACAGACACAATTCCAGAGACCTCATGATGGAACATGCTATCAACACCTCTAGTTAGAGAAGAGATGGTACACTACAGTGTACAAACTTAAGTATATTTTCTTCTTCTTTTTTTTCTTTTTGGGGGTGGGTGAACTACAGCTAATGTAGAAATTTGTTTTGCATAACCATACATATTGTAATGATTTTATTTTTCTTGCTTCTTGATTTCATGTTAAAGGAGAAATCATTTAAGAA
Source organism: Pseudochirops corinnae (assembly GCA_028646515.1). Classification (NCBI taxonomy): domain Eukaryota; kingdom Metazoa; phylum Chordata; class Mammalia; order Diprotodontia; family Pseudocheiridae; genus Pseudochirops; species Pseudochirops corinnae. Next base: position 1,764 of record JAQQSV010024287.1, read on the forward strand.
TCATTAGACTCACTGAAAATCCAGATGAAAAAAGAACCTTGATACAATTAAATCAGAAATGAAATTATTCACATTTATTAGAAAAAGAAGGAAAAGAAAAAATAGAAAGAATACACTGATCATACCCTGAAAGCAAATTCAAAATGAATAGTTACAGGAAAGTTACAGTTGAAATCTATAATTCCCGTGTTAAAAAAAAAAAAATACTGCAAGAATGCAGGAAGTTTAAACACCAAGGAACCATGGTGAGTATCACACAATATTTGGTAGCTTCCCCTAAAAAGAAATAAAAATCATGAAATAAAATATTCAAAAAGAGAAAAGATAAAGGAGAACAACTAAAACTAATTTCCCAAGCAAAAATTAATCCTACAAAAGAAGAAGTGATGAGATAGTTATGAAGAGGTAGTCTAGGTAGAGTCTAGGCGTTTGGCACTTTAAAGGAAGAGGTACATAGGATGATATGCTTAGGGAATCAAGGGAACATAGCTGATATCTGAGCATGTTTGTGGACAAGAGGGAAGAAGAAATTTTGTTATGAGTATGTTTTCCATTCAATACTAATGCCCTACAATGCATACCCAGGTGGATTATAATTGTAAAGTTTAAGAAAAATAATGCATGCATATACTACACATAAATCTCTATAAACACAAAAGGCAAAATCCCACAAATGATAAAAATTTCCAGTAAGGAGTATAGTTGTTATATTGAGAATGATATTATCTTGTCATGATTTAAAGGGAAAAATTTCTTCCTTTGTAAAATCAGCAACATATTTGCTGAGACCGAGATCGTATTTAGGCTAAATTTTACCATTTTCCTTTTGTTTTCTTGGCTGGAGTCCTAGAGTTTACAAAACCAATCAGAGGGAAAAGAATTGAACGTAGTAGTTATGCCGTATTCAACCAATTTAAAGGTAAAGATTATAATCCTCAGGCTGCTTTAATAGTCTTTCTTTTAATGCGTTATGGGAATTATTATTTTTTATTATTATTAAATATTTGAATATAGTGACATTTGAACATAAATTACAGTTCTTTTTTTTTGGGGGGGGGGTCTTTTTTGGAGGGGGAAGGCAGGGCAATTGGGGTTAAGTAACTTGTCAAGGTCACTTGTAAGTAAGTGTGAAGTGTATGAGGCTAAATTTGAACTCAGGTCCTCCTGACAACAGGGCCAGTGCTTTATTTGCTGCGCCACCTAGCTGCCCCTATAAGTTACATTTCTTATTCCATCTGGAAAACAGAAATTTTCATGCAGGTTTACGGCACTACATCTCAAAGTGTTTGAATGATCAATCAAAATACATTGTATAGCTACTCTAAATCACTATTAGTACACAGGTATAGATTGAGTGTTATACATTAAGCCAAATAAAATTTTCAAGTAAATGTCTGCAATATGATTTATAAGTAAAAAAAAAAAAGGGGGGAATACCTCAATATTTAAAAAATTTACTATATAATAAGGCAAAACCATTTTTTTTGTTTTCTTTTTTGGTAAAAATTAGTGATATTGAATATAGTCTTACCTGTTGGAAAGAATCTTCAAACAATGTCTGCCGGGATACATTGATTTTCACATGGCTGGGTAATGCATTAGACTAGAAATATAAGTAATATCACTTAATATACATATTTTATATAAAGACAAAAACAAATATTTTTATGAATTGCCATATTTTTAGTACCTGGCACAAATAGCGGAAGTGTGCAAGTTTCCACCTAAAGCTGCGTTCATAAGCAATTTGTGGGCCTTTAGTTCTAAATGAAATAGAAAATAAATTAGTAGAATCATATATATTCAGAGTTAGAATAAATCTCAAAGTTCATCTAGTCCAACCCCACTTAGCTTTTACTTGAAGACCTCTAGTAATGAGGTACTCATAAGTAGACCACTTGGGTTGGAATTTAGAGTACATGGAAATTCTAATGTGTAATATATCTGAAAAGATAAGCTAGAGCCATATTGTGAAAGACTTTAAATGCCAAACAAAGGAGTTTACATTTATATCAGAGTCTAACAAAGATGCTATATGATTAAACCTACTCTTCAGAAATATCAATTTGGCATCTGTACAGAAAATATATTGGGAAAGAGAAGAAAATGAAGGTGGGGAAAATAGGAAGCTATTTCAGCAGCTCCTTGCAAGAGATGATGAAGGCCTGAACTAAAGTGATGACTAAGTTAAGTATAGACAAGGAGTTAAATATAGAGAATGGGAGATTTCTTGTATAGAACTGATAAGACTTGGCAAGTAAAGGGCTATAGGGAGTGAGTGAGAGTGCAGAGTCAAATATGGCTCTGAGAATGGATGAATGACTTAAAAATATGGAACCTTAGGAGGAAGAATGGACTTGGGGGCAAAGACAATGAGTTCCATTTTAGATATGCTGAGTTTAAGATGTCTATGAGACATTCAGATGGAGCAGAGTCCAAGAGATAGCCAACTGGTAGTGAGGAGGAACTATCTAACTCAGGTTGGATATAAGTACCGAATATATTAATTTTGGAGTTCAACCCATGGAAACTGATGAAATGACCAAGAGAGAGTTTAGAGAAGGGAGAAAAGGAAAGGCAAGAGAAAAAATTGGAAAAAACCCCAAGTTCTCTAAATTGGGTATCAAGATCTCATTTCTGTCACTTAGTTCCTATGTGAACTTGAAGAAAGTGAATTAATTCTGTGGGCTTCAATTTTGTCATCTACAAAATGAGACACTGACCAGATGGCCCCCATAATCCCTTTTAGCTCTGAATAATCAAAGGCATTTTTGACCTAGGATAGCCCCAAACAGCGTTGGTACAAACCCACATGTGGAAGGTGGGACATGGATAAATGACCTAAAAATGAGACTGAGGAGCTTTAGGCAGGAAGAGAACCAAAGAGAGTAGCATCAGGAAAACCCTGGAAGAAAAGGGTAACAGAGAGATAAGGAGTCCAATAACAACAAAAGGATAAGGATGAAACCTTCAAAAAGGTAACTGGATTTAGTAATGAACAGATTACTGGTTAAATATGCAGCGAGCAGTTTACAATGAAGGAACAATATTAAACTAGGGGAAGAAAAAATCCTATTAACAAAATACAATAACAATGCCTATGGTCAGATTTGTTAGCAGCCAGTTCTTTCCTTAAACCCACACAACTCCAAACACCAAAAAGAAAAGAACTTTGAGAAACAACAACAAAGTAAGATCGTTAGTCCATGAACTGTATTCTCTAAGTAGAGTGATATCTAGACCATTGCTTAAATGATTATATAGAAAATGTAGAAGATTCAGGGCAGAGCTAGTAGTGGCAATAAAAGAACATGGCAACAGAAGAAAGATAGTGAAGAAACTGTAAAAGCACAGAGGTATACAGCTTTATATATCTCAAGAGATCCTGAAGGTATCATTGTATTTAAGTACAGTACAATAGTTTTAATCCACAATGACAACTCAAGTTTATATAGTGCTTCCAGACACTGAGGGGACACCAAGGGTGAAAGTGGGCTGTCCTCTAGTTTCACACTAAATCTAGCTGTACGACAGTAGGTCAGAATGGGAAGGTGACCTCTGACTCCACAGAAAAAATGTAAACTTCCTTAAGTAAATGTAAACAGAAAAAGAAGTTCTAATTATCTCATGGGAAAACTTGTACATAACCCTGGGTCATCCTGGCACTACGCCTTCTTTGTTCTATTTCTATCACACTTGGCTGGCTGGCCTGGGGTTGGTAGAAGGATCCATGATGTTACTTTGTCCTGCTGCTACCCAGGATGACAGACCTCTTGTGAGTAAACCCCCTTAAACAACCCAATTAACAAAATTAACCCTATTAATAACCAAGCTGGAATAAGCCCCTCTTTCTTTGGTTATTTCAGGATTCTCTTGTAGAACTGGCATAATCAGGGCAGGATGGTCTGCTCCCTTACATTTGGCATAGTGGGCAGGACAGTCTGCCCCCTTACATTGGCCCATTTCCTTTTTCAGTTCTTTCCCTCTCTGATATTTTTTATGCTACTCATATGTAATCTCTCATTAGGATTATGTTAGGTTGGCTTATGCCCACCACAGGACTTACTCACTATTGCTTTTTCAATGACACCTTAACTTTAGTTTTGTGAAAACTATAATATTCTATGATTCTATTCAACCATACACTAGAAGAATATTAATATTTTTTAAAATGGGCTTTTGTTTCAGAGAGGTCATTTAAAATACTGTGCAAATGCAATCCAATCTTTTCTCTTTCTGTTCAACTCTGGGTCTTCTTTAATGCCTATTTGCATTATCTGTCCAAGACATATTTACTGATGGTCCAGCGCTGAAGGGTTGTCACACGACTGTGTATCACAGTATGGACAATAAACATTCTTCATTTACTTAGTTCTTCCTGCATGGCTAATTAGGCCTCACTTAAAAAGCTCTGAAATATTCAGGGGCTTGATGTGATAAGCACAAACAGGAACATCTGGAGCACCTCACACTCTATCTGGAAGAAAAACCTCTTCTGTTTGTAATTTACTATGCATTTCCTCCATGATGGTTGCAAAGAATCAAAGTTATTTCTGCATTATATCTTTCAAGGAAGCTTATATAATTTTGACGTACATGAGATATCTGGAGAGAAAGCCTTTAGGAGTACATTAATGTCATGGCCAAATGAAATCCGTTTTTGCAACTAACAATAACAGGAAGCTTGTCTTCTATTCACTTTTCAGTCAACCATATGACTTTTAAAGCAGTGGTCTTCTGTTAAGCAGGTAGTGAGGTGGTGCCATGGATAGAACACTGGGCTTGGAATAAGGAAAATTCATCTTCCTGAGTTCAAATCCAGCCTCAGCCACTTACTAGCTGTGTGACCCTTGGTAACTCACTTAACCCTGTTTGCCTTAGTTCCTCATTTGTAAAATGAGCTAGAGGAAGAAAATGGCAAAGTACTCCAGTATCTCTGCCAAGAAAACTCCAAATGGGGTCATGAAGAGTCAGACACAACTGAAAAATGACTGAACAACAACTGCTGGTAAATATCATTGGCAAAAGCACATCTATACCCCTCTTATAAAGAATTCCTGCAATAAAACCACATGTTAGTTTCAAAAAATCTTACAAAGATGGGAAAATAGGTATTTATTGGCAGTTACTGACATTTTCTTCAATTTTTTTTTTGTTAATGTCCATGTTTATTTCTGATCATCTGACATCTTTCCCTCTTTATATCTCAAAAATTAACTGAAACCTCTCAAAACTGGGTTGCAAGCAGCCTGGATATCCCTGGCATCTAACATGATTTAATCTTTGATTTCTTTAGTGCCATTTCTACTTCCTCATGGAACTTATATTAAATACTCCTAATATTTGGTAGCTCCATTGTTAGTGATGGAAAATAATTTGTTATAGAAATCTTGGCAACTCTTTTCTCTTTTGGAGGGTATATTTGTTGTCTTATGGCACAGTGAATAGCGTATTGGACCTTGAGTCAGAAAGACCCAAGTTCAAAGTCAGTTACAGGACTGGCTCTGTGATTTTGTGCAAGTGACATAACCTCTGTCTGCCTCAGTTTCTACATCTATAAAACTGGGATGACAGTAACACCTACCTCTAAGGGTTATCATTACAATCAAGTAAGATATTTGTAAAGTGCTTTGCAAACCTTAAATGCACTATATAAATGCTAGCTTTCACTACTGATGTTATTAAATGCTCTAGGGATGTGATCTAATTTTAGAGGGCCTCAGAGAAATTTCTTATTTGTCACCTCTCTATACACTTATTTTTATACCCAGTTTCTCAGTTTCCCTGAGTGATGATGATCTTTATCTTCACTTATATAGTTTTTATTATAAACTAGCATTAATCATGGGTGCCATCTATCTGTACTTTCTGAGGGGCCAGGGCTTGGAAGAGGCAATTTCTAGGTTTTTAATTTTCTTGCTGTGGTGAGTGATTTACACAGAAACTTCTTAGGAAATGGTATGTCTGTGTCAACATCTGTTCTTTTTGGTGTTAGCAGTTTGTTTTAATCAGTCAGGTTTGATTAGAGTTGCATACCATGTTTTCTATTTTTATTCCTTCCACTGATTTGGCATAGATGTAGATTTTTGCTTTAATAATTCAGTGGTTAACCTGAATACAGACAGACCTGTACACAGTTGATTCAAAATGACTCCAGAGATTTTTTGTTTCTTACCTATGAAAATATAATCAATTTCATTTTGTGATGTTATTCATTGCCTCATATGTTCATCACCTGACAATCCCTTTGAAACTACATAGAAAAGAGATTTTAATATGGTCTACAAGTTTTTGACCTCTATCATTTCTTATTCCTGAACCATGTTTTCCAGTTTTTTTCTTATCTGCTCCTGATGCTCACCTTTACATTAAAGTTACAGAATACTAAAGTTTATTTCGACTTAATTTGGAGGACCGATTTATTTACTTGTAGAATTCCTCTGATCCTCTTTCTCTACAACAGATGCTGGCATATAAGCTCTAATCATTTTCATGTTGTTGTACAGCTTCTGGGGGGAGGGGAAGTTTGTGGGGGTTTTTTTTTCCATGTTTATCATAAGTACTACAATGCAAGATGATCAAAAGTTCAATGGAATGTTTATTTCTTGCTGCTTTTGGATATATCACAAAACCAATTCCACTAACTCTTATCTGTACCATCATGAAGAACCTGTGAACCATTAATTTTGTTCTGACTTCTGACTTCAATCATAAGATCCTTACGCCACATACAGAATACATTACCAAATCTTATTGTCCTTTACGACATCTCTCAAATACATTCCCCTTCTCTGGACTCATATATCCAACAACTCTTTTACTTTCTTATTGCTTCTCACCTGGATTATTGCAATAGCTTTCTAAATAGTCTCTTATTCTTAAGTCTCTCCCTACTCCAATTGATTCTCTTTAAGCTGGCAAGGAAACTTTTCTGAAGTCAAGGCTTGACCATGTTAGCCCTCCTGCTCAGTAAGCTCCTGGGGCTCCCCATGGCCATCAAGATAAAATAGCTACTCCTGTTTTGGCATTTAAAGCTCCCCACAAATTTGTCCTTTTCTCTATTTCCAATCTGCTTATACTCTACTCTCAATGCATTTTATGATCCAAGTACACTGCTGTCCCTCAAATACAACTGCTATTTCTCATCCTTGAAACATCGTTTTCCTTCCCATTCCAACTCCTGACTTCAGAATATGGGGCTCTGACATATATATGGATGGTCCCTCAAATATCCTAATTCTTTAATCTACTCAATTTGTGTGACTTCCTTTATTCCACCAGAGGGAAAGTCACAAGGGTCAGTCACAAGAATGCAACTTTCATTTCAACAACTCTGAATTTTTTCCATCTGAATTTCTATTACTACATAACTTCCAAAGCCTTACTACTCCTAAACCTATTCTTTGACTTCATTGTGACCTCAGTACTTTCCTAGGAAATTACTCCTACTCTGGTTACACTCTTTCCTTCTCAATTTCAACTTCTCAGGGGAGTAGTCCAATTTTGTACTCTCAAATCCCTTGTTCTCCTTGTCATACAGATCTTGTGAAATTCCAACCTTGCATTATTTCCACCATCTATCTTCTTTGCTCCTACACACACACTGAACACAGCTAAAAGACACTGCAACAACACTGCTAATACTATAAATTTATATTAACCAATCGCAACTTCCTGTAAGAAGACAATTTTTCTACTCTTCCTGGAATGATTTTTTAATGCCATTTACCACAATGACTATTTCACACTTCCTCTTCTCTCTTTAAGTCTCACAAAGAACCTGCAGCCCCCTGCTCCCCAGGACCTTACTTCATATTTTACTGAGAAAATAAAGGCCATTTGTGATGAGCTCTCTTCATCTTGTATACCTCTGATATCATCCCCTACTTTCTCTCCAGTGTGATGATAAGGTTTCATACTTGATCCCATCCCTTCATGTATTCTCCGACGGATTACATCTACTATCATCCTCTCTCTTCCTTCTTCCCTTTCCTCTCTCTGATGTTCAGTTTCTATCAAATGATTTTCCTTCCTTAAAAAACCCTCACGACTGTAGAGGCGGCGACGCCAGCGGACGGAGCACAGGGGACCAGAGGAGTGAAAGAAAGTTTGAAGAGCTGCACTAAGCCAAAATGTCATCTGAATTGGAGACACCATCAGATGGAGTAGATGAATCTGAAAAAAAAAGCTATGGAGGACCTGAAAGGGAAAATCACACAAAACAAACAGACCTTTCTAAGCTTCTAAAAGAAGGGACTAAGGAGTCTCATGACCGTGCAGAGAATGCCCAGTTCGTCAAAGATTTCTTGAAAGGACATATCAAGAAGGATCTTTTTAAGCTAGCTACCACTGCACTTTATTTCACATACTCAGCCCTGGAAGAGGAGATGGACAGCAACAAGGACCACCCCGCCTTTGCTCCCTTGTACTTCCCCA
>JAQQSV010024288.1:0-10199 GCA_028646515.1 Pseudochirops corinnae
CAATTTTGAAATAAATGTACTTTGACAGCGAAGATTTGCATGAAAATAATACATGTATTGATTTTTCTCAATTACAATTTAGAGTGGTTCATAGACTTCTTTAGAGCAATGAGGGGGCCCTTAGAAATCATCGATTCTAACCACCCTCTCATTTTACTGATGAGAAATTTCATTTAAGTGGTATATATTTCTTTGACTCAAATAAATTAGAACTATTAATCTTATTTTGAAAGGTGCTTTTTAAATGAAGATGGATATAACCATAGTATAACCACTTTTAAAACTGGAGAGAAATCAGAGCAGATCTTTATCAATCAAATTTCTTTGAAGAATCAAAATAACATTTCGTTTTTGAGGGTTTGGGGATTTTGTTTTCTGGTTAGCTTTTTTTTTTTTTTAAATCTTCATAATATGTTTTTTGGTCTTAACCTTTTGGATTAAGTCCCAAAACATAATGGTGGAGAATAGAAAGTTGGAGAAATTTAATATTCCAGTAATTCTGCATATAACAATTTTAAAGAAAACCCCAGATGATGATATTCATAATAGTCAAAGGGAAGTGTGATTATGCAGGCCTGTTCCAGGGAATTATTGCCTTCCCCTTGCCTATCTTGTCTGTACTTATTTGGACCTTGCATGTATTTTGACTTGCATTTTCCTCTCTGTCCAGAGCTAGTTAATGTATTTCCTTGAATTATAGCATCATATACTTACTGTTGGAAGGACACGGAGACATCTTTTAGTTCAATTCTCTACCTGATACATTAATCTTCTCTGTAGCATCCCCCAAAAGTGATCATTCAGCCACTTTTTGAACACCTCCAATCATTACTAACTCACTACCTCAGAGGGCAGCTCATGCTATTTTCTGATATCTCTAAATTTTAAGAAAGGTCTTCCTTTATATCAGAGATTCTTAGCCTTTTTTTTTTTTTGCCATGGACCCCTTCAGATGTCTGATGAAACCCTATAGATCCTGTCTCCGAATTACATTTTTAAATTATTAAAGTAAATCCTAAATTTCCGTTAGAAGTTAGTGACAATAAGGATGATTTTTTTCCTCCCCATCCGGGTTCACAGACTCCCTGAAATCTGTTCTCATGTTTTCTTTGCATTCAATTCCCTACCCACATAAGTATATGATGATTCAATTTAGAGGGTGTCAGTTCTTCATACAATTTCCCTTCTGCCTGATTCTCTTTTGCAAATGCTTACCAGGATTATGGCCATATGCTGTAACTACCACGTGTCCCCTGACATGATGCTTCTTGTTACATGATAGAATCAACTCTTGCAGTGTTCTTGAATGAAGCTTACCAGTCTGCTCCCCTATGGCTTCAATCCCCATGCCTTCAACTTTAAGGCCCAAAGTGTCCCTCCCTCCAGTCAGTTCTCTGTGTTGTCCCCATATTAAAATCACTTTTCTATTACAATGGAAGCTGGAAGCTCCTTGAGGGCAGAGGTTGTCTTTGCTTTTGTATTTGGTCTCTAGCACTTAGCGCAAAGCTTGCCACTGAGTATGTTCTTAACAAATGCTTTTTCCATTCTTGTTGCCTTGGACTTAGGCAGGTGCCAACAGAGTCAACTCCTTCATTTGCTTTTTTGAAAGGAAGAGCTCATTGAGCCTACCTTCTTTTTATTCCTTTTTGTTCCCTTTTGTTTTCTGGTTTCATTTATAACAGCAAAGTAAATATTGATGTGATTCAGTTCTTCCAGTAGTCTGTTTAATTGTTCTGTCACTTGATAAGGTTCATACTTTTAATGTACTAATGGCTAAGTAAATATTTATAAAATAAATTTATATAATGTAGAATATAATATAAATATTCTATCATATACTATGTAATAATATAATTATAGAAAATAAATATATAAAATGTTGAAAAAGTGTGTGATTTTTAGTACCCCCTGACTCTGCCTCCCTACCCCCCAATTCTCCCACTCTGCCATCATCATTGTAAGAGCAGAAGAGCTGAGGGGCCCAATAATTAATTGCTTAGTGGCCACCCTATTGATGATGAATCTCTCTGTGCTTTGACTGGTCCTCAGAAAGCAAAAATATAGATTCCCAAGTTTTCCAGCATGGAATGGTTGTCCTTTGTTGGTGGAGCCTTCAAGAATCCAATGTCACTGCTGCTACATGGTGAAACATTATAAAAGACTTTGGTGGGCTGGAGGAGGGGGTGGTTGGCGTGCAAAATCTAGTACTTATTTTTCAAATCAATAGAAGCTGAGGCCCAGAGAAGTTGTCAGTCACTAAGAAGAGCATTTATTAAGCCCATATATTGGGCCAAACGTTATGTTGTACTGTCAAGTCAAGTCAACAAGTATTTATTAAGTATCTACTCTGTGGTAAACACCATGCTAAGGGCTGAGGATCCAAAGAAGGGCAAAAGATAATCCCTTCTCCAATCTGGCGCCAAGCTCTGTTGATTTCACCTTTGCAATATCTCTCCTATATGCCCCCTTCTCTCTTCTGATACTGCCACCCCCTTCCATTAAGTCGCTCATCTCCTCATTCTTGGATTATCGAGACAGCCACTGGTAGGTCTGCCTGCCTCCAATCTCTCTGTACTCTAGTCCATTTTCCACTTGGCTGCCAAAGTGATTTTCCTAAAGTATAGATCCGAAAATGTGTCTCCCCCGCCCTAGCCCTTCAGTAGGTTCAGATGGGTCCATATCACCTCCAGGATCAAATATAGAATCTTCTGTTTGATTTGTATTGTCACACACACACACACACACACACACACACACACACACACACACACATTTACTCTTCAATCCAGTGCCGCTGGCCTCCGGGCTGTTCCATAAACAAGACATTCCATCTCTTGGCTCCAGACCTTCTCTCTGGCTATCCCCCATGCCTAAACACTCTCCCTCCTCCACTCTGACTACTGACCTCCTTAGCTTCCTTCAGTTACCACCTAAAATTCCACCTTCTGTAAGATACCTTCCCCAGTCCCTCTTAATTCTAGTACTTTCTCTCTCTTTTCCCACTTATCCTGTGTAGAGCTTGTTTGTATAGAGTTGTCTGCATGCTGTCTCCCCTGTTAGATTGTAAGCTCCTTGAGAGCAGGGAAAGACTTTTGCCTCTTTTGGTTTCCCTCGTACTTAGTAGGTACCCTACTGCCTGACTGATGGGAGAGAAAACATGTAAAGAACTATGTACAAGTAAGATATAGACAGGATAACCTAAAGGTAGTTTAAGAAAGAAGGTGCTAAAATTAAGGAGGGCTGGGAAAGGCTTCTTATAGGGGCTGTGATTTTAGTTGAGATTTGAAATCAAGGAAGCCAGAAAGCAGAGATGAAAAAGGAAAGACATCCATTTGTAGGGGACAGACTGGGAATATTCCTTGAGTTAGGAGCATCATGTGGGAGGAGTAGTAAGGAGGTTATGTTACTGGATCTTATTATCCTCCTTTGTCCTTCGTTTTCAGAGAGGAGCAATCAACATCACTTGGTGATGTCTTTACTCATATGTGAATTGGATTTAAGTGAGGCAGAATAGCACAAAGTTGTCAGTCTCACTCTCTCTTCCAGAGTCCTTGAAATCCAGTGGCAAAACAAAGGTCAGGACAACTGGCCATGACCTGGGTTGTAGTGCATGACCTTCCCATCTTTGATACCTGACCAAGCTCTAAGTGCTCCACAGTGCCTGCTTCAACTGCTTTCATGGCCATTGGAACAAATGCATATCTAAACAACCCTTAGGTTTTACTTCACACCCTGAAAATTGCCAAAGATGATTAAAGATGGAAATGGTCAATGTTGGAGGGGATGTAGAAAGATAGGCATGCTAATGCTTTATTGGTGGAGCTGTGAACCAATGCAACCATTTTGGAAAACAGTGTGGAATTTGAAATGAAGTGGCTAAAATGTCCATGCCCTTCAACTCAAAGATTCCACTGATAGGCATATATCCCAATGTAGTCAATCAAAAATGAATACTTCCAAATGACAAAGAACAGTCTTATTATTCAAGAAGAGATATGAAAAGATATCTTCCCCTCTGCCTTTTCAGAGATGGGAGAGGGGGTTCCATGGGTATGGAACATTACATCTTATGTAAGATTTATTTTTATTTTTATATTGATCTGTTTTGCTGGGGGAGGTAGGAATGATTTTTTTTTCTTTATTATAATAAATTCTTCATTATATGGAATAGCTTTCAGAGGTAAGGAGACAGGGATACAGCAGAAAATTTAAGCAATATAAAGACAAAAGATATCACTAAAAAGTTTTTTTAAAAGAGATAATTAGTAACTTTTGGGAGCAGTTTCAGTTGATTGAGCTTTTCAGAACAAGAGGCTAAGAAATGAGTGAAGAAGAAGAAGAAGTAAAGGCTTTGGGAGTTTGTGAAAGGAGGGAGAGATGTAGGGTGGTAGATTGAGGATGAGTCTGGTTTGAGAGAGGGATTTTTAAAGTACAGGGGAGCCCTGGGTATGTTTGTTATAGCAGGGAATGAGCCTATAAGAGATAGGGACTGTGTTGGGAGATTAAAGAAAGAGAATAATAATGTGATCATGAGATGGAAAAAGCATTTATTATATGTGTGAAGTGCTGTGCTGAGCCCGTGGTATGTACATAGAAAAGCAAGACAGTCCTAGTCATCAAGAAGCTCACATTCTCATAATGGGAGACAACATAGGAGATTTCAGCTACAAGTCAGATGGAAAGATCTCCCATCCCTTAGGGTGCAGCAGCAAAGCAGAAGCTAATGCATCTTTTTTAATGTTTCCTCCATTGAGAAAACCATGTTTCTGCTGCTGAGCTATTTTACAGTGCCAAGGACTCGGGTGGGGTGAACTGTCTTTTCTGACTCTTCACTAGCTGTGACTGTTTGGGACACGGCAAAGTGAGGGCCATGCTGCAGCACCTGAAGAGGCAAGTGACAGATCAGATCTCCACTAGAGATGCTCCCTTGGATGATAGCTGTGGGGACCATGCTTGTGGTCTCGGGTGGAGGGAGCAATGTACTATTCCCTGGACTAGGCTTTACCTCTCCAGTGGTCAGTGGTTGATATTGGTGATGGCTGAGAGGGCAGGCCCCTTCTCTACAAAAATTGCTCCCCTAGTTTGTGTTTAGGGAGCCAGGCCACAAACAAGATCAGTAGTCTGGAAGACTTGATAAGCCTAAGGTTTTTGGCCACTGGATTCTGGGCTGTCAGCGCTGGGTTACCAGGGAAGGCAGAATTCAAGATGGTTGCAGTGATTTTCCCTGCTTGGCCTATATATGCCATATGCCATTTCCTGAATCTCCCTCAGGACACCCTGTCTACAGTATCCCTAATGGTAGTGGTAGGGATAGTAGGACCTTTTTTTTTTGTCTTTTTGGAGGGGGAAGGGATTAAGTGACTTGCCCAAGATGACACAGCTAGTTTTATGTTAAGTGTCTGAGGCCAGATTTGAACTCAGGTCCTCCTGACTCTAAGGCTAGTGCTCTATTCACTGCTCCAGTAGGACCTTTCTTAACATTGTTTGTTCCTCTGCATGATGGCCGCCGTTATGCTAGAGAACATGAGAAAAGATGGAATAAGGGTACAAGTTTGTAAGAGGGCAGTTTTGCTTAGGAGAAAGACTGTTATTTCATCACATTAGAGTAAGGAAAAAAAGAGATATACAAGGGCTTTGTGAGATATAGATAAGGGGAGAAAAGGAAGCTTACAGCAAATTGCCTTGATTTTCTCAGAAACCAAGTCTTCTGCTAAGAAGATGGAGGGGAAATTTGAGGAGAGATGATAGATTTTGAAATGTTTCCTGTAGGAAATTTGATAGAGAATTAAGAAGGAATAAAAAAAAAATGACTTTCTCACTTGAAAGCCCAGCTGAGATTAGATAATATAATTTTATAGTGGGTCCTGTCAACATGATTATGAGACTTCTCTCAGCACCGTAATGAAGGAGGCAAATAGTAGAAGAGACAGCAAGTCATAAGAGAACTCCCAGATTTCAAAACAAAACAAAACAAAGCCCTAAGACTAGATGGACTTAAAAGTGAATTTTATCAAACATTTAAATAACAATTCCAATGTTAGATAAATTGTTTTCAAAAATAGGCAAAGGTGGGATACTACCAAATTCGTTTTATGAGACAGATAAATAAAAGGCCTCATACCTTAAGCAGGGAGAGATAGAACAGAGAAAGAAAACTAGACACCTATCTAATAAATATTGATGCAAAAATATTAAAATATTTAACAAAGAGGCTATTAAAACAGTTATGTGCTATCAGATTGGATTTATACTAGGAATGTTAGGTTGGTTCCATAATTGTAACTGCTTATAATAAAACAATAAAAATCACATTCAACCAATAGCTAGAGGAGCACTCGGGCTATATGGGACTGAAGGGTTTTGTTTAGGCAGCTATGTATTTAATGGCATTTAGTACTTTGTGGGAGGAATGCCAGTATTTGCTTTAGGTGCAGAAAAGGTGAGTTGAGAATTTCTTAAATTTTTCCCCTCCTTCACGTGCCTGCTAAGCCAAATTCTGAAAGTTCATTTTTCTGTTCTAGTCACTGTACTTCCATAGAATCGTAGATTTGAGCAGGAAAGAAACAGAGGCATGTAGATCAGATCACCTGTTGTCCCCAGGAGGAGATAGGGAAGTACTTAGCTAGATTAGTTTTAATGTTCTACTTTCATATTATCATCATCACTCTCTCATAAGGAACGTTTGAAATGATTTACTGAGAGCAATTGATGATCTTCCCTTTGCTCTGCTTGATCTTTAGGCAGAGAACTTGACTGAAAATTCCAAGTTCACATCATTTATTGAACAGATTTTGGCTATTCCTTTTTTTATAATAGAAAACCTGAGTAAAGAGCTTGGACGTTTTTGCTAGGAAAGAGACATATAATGATGTATGTCATTGTTTCTCATTTTTGTGACAGCCTCAGTGCTGCTATACTGCCTTTTGGGGGTTGCAAAGACTCAGAACTTTTGATATCCATTTGAGATTTCTGACTCCTCATCATCATGGAATCATTTAGTTCTTGACTTAATGGTCTATATCAGATCACTACCTACAGAGGAATAGTGTCAGTGACACATTTTGTTACCAGAATGTTGCTTATTAGTTGTTTATAATAAACTCTTAGTCATTCTGAAAAATGCCGTGTTAACATTTGTTCATTTTCCAAAGTGTTATGCCCTAACATTCGATTCCTCATAGTACCCCTGTCAGGTAGATGAGACAGGTAATATTTGCCCCATTTTACAAATGATGAAATGGGAGCTCAAGAAGTCTCTGTGGCTCATCTGGGACTTCATCCTGGTACCTTAGTCCTTTTTTTCTCTAAAGCTTGCTGGGGGTAGCATTGCACGTATCAGGCATTCTTTGTTGTGAAATTTCATTAAAATGACCAGATAATTCTAGCAAAGACTTAGATATTTTGTTTCTTGGTGTCTGTCTGAGTTCTTTTCTTCTTTAATCACTCCCTTTCTTTGTGCAGCACTGAGTAAATTTTAGTATGGCACTTTATCTTCATTGCTACTATAATTTTTAAGAACCTGAATGCCTAATTGGAATTAGTTGGATTTTTTTCTGTGATCTAATTTTTCTTGCTTTCTCAAAAGTAATGAGTTTTTTATTGTAATGTGCATACAAAAGTATTCCAAATGTGTTTAATTGCCATCTGTCTACATACCCCTACAGTTGGTCCTTTGAGGGATATAAAACATGAAAATAGTTCCTGCCCTAGAGATTAATGGTTTAGTTGGAGAGATTAATTCAGTACAATGCATATTTATTAAATTGGTACTGTGTATATGTTAGAAAGATATGATTCTTTCCCTCATGGTACTTACAATCTAGTATGGGGGAATTCCTCGTATACTAAGGAATGAGTATGTGTGACCTGAGGATTTCTGACTGGGGGAGTTATAAAAATATGCACAGAGGAAGTAGAGCCAAGTTGGAAGATTATCAGGAAGAAGTTTGGTTTAGCTCTCCCCTACTGCTCTTCCAAACAGATCTAAAAAATGTAGCAGACTTGAGTCCTGATCAGAAATCCAAGAAAAACAAAATTGTAGTGAATTATTTTTGAGCCCACATTGGCATAGGCAGAAGACATAGGGGTCTGAGGACACTAGGGATGAGGTCTATCCAGGAAAGGCCTCATGGAACATTCTAGCTCAGGGCAAGAAAAGGTCTCAGATCTAGCTCTGAACTTGTACCAATTGGCAGTTCTTTTGCTGACTCGTGGGTCACAGAACTAGGGCAGATTGAGGAGGGAACTTGTACCTAGAGGTGACATTCCAGGGGAAAGAGTGGTACATTGTACCAAGTAAGGGACAAGCTCAAAGATAAGCAATAGCTGTGTGACTCTGACCATAGCATTGGAATAGGGTCTCAGTTCCAACTTGAAGCTCACTCTGAAGCCTACAAAGGATTACTCTTCTGTTATTCTGTACCAGCATAGACTTTTAGATGACTGATAATAGCTGAGTCTAAGAGCAGTCTACTGAATTCTAAACAGGGCAAGCTCACAGGCTTCTTGATCAGAACAGACCTAGTTCAGGAACTTTCAGAGCTCAGTCCGAGAAGACAGAAATCAAACTGTACTACTTTGGGTACACTAATCACTTTCAGGTCCCCTGCCTGAGCTGTCCTTAAGATCTTAGAATAACAAAGCACTCAATACCTGAAGAGCAGCAGCAAGATAAACCTAAATATTCCCTCCAGAAGTACACAGAGCCTGACCCACACATAAAATCCAAAGTTGGGAAGTAGGCTGGAAGAATGAGCAAACAAAAAAAGAATCCCGCCACTAAAAGCTGTTGTGGTAGCAAGTACACCCAAGATAGAACTCAGAAGAAGAGAATGACTCCAAAACATCTATAAGAAAAGACTCAAAGAAAAACACAACTTGGGCACAAATTCAACTAGAATTCCTGGAAGAGGTAAAGGGAAAGGTTTTTTAAAAAATGTTTTCATAAATGAAATGAGAGTGCTAGAGGGAAACATTGAAAAAGAAATGAGAGATATAGGAGAAAGAATTGGAAAGGAAGTTAACAACTTGGCACAAGAAGTACAAAATCTTGCCCAAGCAACAAACTCCCTGAAAATCAGAATGACCAAAATACAAGATAATGCCTACATGAGACAACGAAAAATATTAAAACAAAATCAAGACTACCTTCCCATAGAAGAAAATGCAAGATAACTAATAGCAAAAACTACTAGAAACTCGATCAGAGAGAGATAACCAAAGAATTATTGGACTACCTGAAAGCCATGAACAACAACAAAAAAAGAGCCTAAACATCATGCCCAATCTCTTAGAAACAGAGGATGAAATAGAAATAGAAAAAAGAATACCATTAACCTCCTGAAAGGAATCCCCAAATGAAAACTCCCAGGATCATTATAGCTAAAATCTGGCATTTCTAGGCCAAAGAAAAAAAATACTGCAAGCAGCCAGAAAGAAAGAATTCAGGTGCTAAGGAGCTACAGTCAGTATCATACATGATTTAGCAGCAATTTCCAAAAAGGAGTGGAGAGCTTTTAGTACAATATTCTAGAAGGTTTATGGCCAAGAATATATTACCTAGTTAATCTGAGAATAATTCTACTGGAGAAAAAGTGGATCCTTAATGAAATAGAAGAGTTCCAAGCATTCCTGATGAAAAGACCACAACTATGTAGAAACTCTGAAGTTCAAACACTGGAGTCAGGAGAAACATAAAAAGGCAAACATCAGCAATTAGAAGGGAACTAAAGGATAAACTGTGTTCATTCTAATATGGGAAGATGACACATATCCACTATGAACTCTTATCATCAGAGGTCACAGAGGATATGTCATTTAGACAGAGGACTTGGGAATAATTAGGTAATGTGTTAATGATCTCAAATGAAGACTGGGAAGGGAAGGTGAATACAATTGAGGTGGGAGTAGGGGGAAAATTATCTTTTATAAGCATGATGTGCAAGTGAGAGTCTATTAAAAATGGAGGAGGAGGGGAGGCTAGGTGGTGCAGTGAATAGAGCACTAGTCCTGGAGTCAGGAGGACCTGAGTTCAAATGTGACCTCAGACACTTAACACAAAACTAGCCATGTGACCTTGGGTAAGTCACTTAACCCCAAATGCCCTGATTTCCCTCCTTTAAAAAGCAAAAAAAAAAAAATGGAGGAAGAGGGGTAGGGGAATGGATGACACTTGAACTTCACTGTCATCTGAACTGATC
>JAQQSV010024289.1:0-10199 GCA_028646515.1 Pseudochirops corinnae
ACACAAGTGAGATTTTATATACTGAGGTTACAGACAAAAGCATCCCAGACCCCATCATTATCTTTTCCCTTTTTAAAATTAAAATTTTCTTTAGAAACTTTACATTAAACATCAGTACAACTATACTTAATAACTAGTTATGTTTAAATTTATTGTAAATCATTTATTTGCAAAGAATTTCATCATACTTTTTTTTTTCTATCCTCATCAGGATTCTTTGACCATTATCATTTACTTTTCTTCATATGATATTCATATGATTTCAAAAAGGTTAAATGACTTGCCCAAAGTCACAGAGTTATTAGGAAGGCACAGAGGTAGGATTCTCACCCAAATCTCCTGATTCACATTTCTCTTTCTAGCATTCTAAGACATTTTTACAAGCGATTTTTAAGCTTTTGGATTCCACTAGAGAAAATCTGGGGAAAGACTGTAGCCAATTAAGTACCATTTTTGAGTACACATCATCCTCTGAGTCCCTCCTTTCTACTACAATATTTCTCTATGTCTTCCCCAGTCCTCTAACCATCTTACAATCTCAAAGGAAAAGGTCTCTTCATGGTCCTAAGGCTAATCCCTCCACTTGTGTCCTTAATCTCATCCTCATTCTCTTTTTTCTCAGGCACCTTGACCTATCACTTATCTCTTCTCTCATGCCAGTTCTCATTTTCTTCCTGTCTACAAATTCCTTCTCTCACATCCTACAAACACTTGTCTCTACCCTAAAAAATTAAAAATAAAAAGCTCCACTTTCTGTCATACTCACTCAAGCTACCATTTTGTGTCTTCCCTTTCTTTTGCTGCCAAGCTTTACAAAAGAGTATTCTAAATTTGTTGTTTCCACTATCACATCATATATTTATTCTCTTACTCCTTGGAATCTGATTTCTGTTCCCATTAGTCTGCAGAAATTTATTTCAGAGGCTGCCCATTATCTCCTAATTGCCAAATCCCATGGCTATTTCTTAGTCCTCACCCTCTTGACTGTGGCACATCATTTAACACACTTCTTGAAATAGTCTTTCCCATTGGTTTTCTGTTTCTTTCTTTGCTTTTATGGAGTGGGGAAGGCAGGGCAATTGGGGGCAAGTGACTTGCCCAAGGTCACACGGCTAGTAAGCATTAAGTGTCTGAGGTCAGATTTGAACTCAGGCCCTCCTGACTCCAGAGCCAGTGCTCTATTCACTGCGCTACCTAGCCGCCCTCCCATTGGTTTTCATGACACTATATTATCTTGGTTCTCTCCTGTCAACTAACTTGGGACTCACTTTCTTTTTTAGGGTTCTTCTTCCTCCTCCAGCCCCCCAAACATAAGCATTCTTTAATGTCCTCTCCTCAATACTCATTTTTTCTTTGTATTCTTTCTTTTAGTGTTCTCCTCCACTACCACAGTTTCAGTTATCACCTCCATGTCAAGGTCTCCCCCATCTCTGTCTTCAAGACTCCCCTCTCTCCTGAGGTCTATGTTTGTTTTCATAACCACCTGCTGGACATTTCTACTGGTACCTAAAGAAAAGTATGTGCAAACTCAGACTTGCCATGCATTTTATGCTAGTGTGCACACACACACACAGCACACACACACACACACACACACACACACACTGCATACACACACACACACACACACACACACACTTTAATTGCCATAAACATGTTTACTCTTCCTGATTTCTCTATTTCTGTCCATGGGAATTTATTCTCACAGTTATGCAGGCCTCAAACCTTAGTCACTTATATGAGAGTCCTTTCTCTGTATGTTGCCTAGAAACTATTGATTTGGCCTAAATACCATCATTTCTCTCATACCATTTCCTTTTGAATCTTCCTGCCACCACCTTAATCCATCTCTGGCATCTTTCTCTCCACTAATGTAAGTGCCCCCTATGTCAGGTTCTTATCACTCCTCTCCTGAACCCCTACAGTAGCCTCCTCATTGTTCTCCTTAACTCGTGGCTCCCTGTTTAACACCTGAAGTCCTTTCCTCAGCCTGTCTTTAGCCGGTTTTTTATTTACCCTTGTCGATCATCACTCCTTACCACATACACACGCTGCATTCTAGCCAAACTGACCTTGCTATTCCACATATACTCCGCTCGATCTCTTGCCCCCATTCTTTGTGTTAGCTGTCCTTCATGCTTGGAATTCATTCCCTCCAAAACTCCATCTCTCAGGTTCAGTACAAATGCCTAGTTCTACAGAAGAATTTTCTTGACTCCCCAGAGCTGCTAGTACCTTCCCTCCCCTCCAAAACATCTTGTAACTATTTTTAACTATGTCTTGTGTGTTCTTAGTTTTATACCCATTGTCTCCCCCAACTGGACTATAAGTTCTCTGAGGGCAAGAACTGCTTTAATTATTGTCTTGTATCCCCAACACCTAGCACAGTGCTTGGCACCACAAAAGCCTCCCAACGAACCCCCAATTCCATTTTGTCTTTCTTTTAAACTGCCTTATACACTAATTGATTAACCTGCCCAAAGTACATCATTTATGTTATGAAAGGATTATAAAATTAGATATGGAAATTACTGCAAAAATCATCTAATCCAACCCCTTCATTTTACAAATGAAGAAATTAAGACCCAGAGGTGTTGGTGACTTGCTCAGAGTTACAGAACTAGTTAAGGATCTGAGGGAAGATTCAAACCCACATCTTCTTGACTTTAAAATCAGCATTTATTAGCTACACCATACCACCTCCATATCATTACCCCTGATCCAAAGTGTCCACTGTGCACGTAATAATGTCCAAACGCTAAACTTAGTGTTATAATATCCTGATGAGCCGATTAGATTATTTTAAGACTAGGAAATAATATAATGCCCCTAGAGTTCTTTTTTTGGCTTTAGGGAATGTTTTTTTGATGAAAAGTTTTGAGTTCAATCACAGTTACTCTGAGCCCCCAGGAAGGAAAATTCCTAAAACCTAGACAAAGATTAGGCCCTCTCCTAACTGGACATTTATATCCATCTCTAGTTACTCTCTAGCCTCTTTACAGTTGAGGCAAAATTGAATTTATTGGAAACATTTAGGTTATATTATTATATAGCAGGTTTCACACACATATATATATACACATTATAGCAGGTTATATTATTGTTCATAGGCAGGGTAGAATGGGGGCGGGAAGCTATTCATATCTAGGGACTTCTTGTTGCCTGAAGAGCCAGTGACTCTTTTGATATTTCCACCTTTTGATCACTGTTATGTCCTCCCTTTCTTCAAAGATTTGGTGGAAATATTATGCTTTGTCACCTCATTAATCCATCCACTCATAATCTCTTCTTCCCTTCTTTTCCCTCCCTCCTTTATCAAATAGCTTCTGCCTTTTATTCAAATGGTCTTTCATACAAGATCTTTGATTCAAGTTGGTGTTTACATTCAGTTCTGATTGTTGATTCAGTCAAAAAGTGTCCCCCAGGAGGCAGCTAGGTGGTGCAGTGAATAGAATGCCAGCCCTGGAGTCAGGAGGACTTGAGTTCAGATCCAACCTCAGACACTTGATACACTAGCTGTGTGACCTTGGGCAAGTCACTTAGCCCCAATTGCCCTACCTTCTCCCCTCCAAAAAAAAGTTTTTCCCAACTAGTCAGAGCATAGAGCCAACTGGAGTATTTTCAAGCTCACTCTTGACATTAGCGTACCATGGCCGCAAACTACCTTTCAAACCTCATCTTCCACTACTGTCCTGTGTATATTATTCTTTGGCCCACTGGACTACTTGTCTTTCTTGAAAGATGCTTTGCATTTTTTCCATGTGTCTTTGTTCACAACGACCTTTACTCCTGAAAGGCTTCTCTCCATTTCTCAAAACTGTTGCCACCCACCAAGCCGCAGCTCAAAGGTCACTTCCTCTGTGAAGCATTCTCTGATACCCCTACCTGGAAGTGCTCTCTCTTCACCAAAATTATTTATCTCTTTCTCAATATAGTTGTCACATTTTACTATATATTGGGGACAATTAGGTGGTGCAGTGGATAGAGCGGTGGGTCTGGAGTCAGAAGGACCTGAGTTCAAATGTGACCTCAGAAACTGATAAGCTGTGTGATCCTGGGCAAGTCACTTCACCTCGTTTGGATCAGTTTCCTCATCTGTAACATGAACTGGAGTAAGAAATGACAAACCACTCCAGTATCTTTGCCAAGTGAACCCCAAATGGGGTCACAAAGAGTCAGACACGACTGAATACAACAATATATGCTAGATAATGGGCTAGCACTGGGAATGCAGAGAAAATCAAAAAAGTCTCTGCCCTCAAGGAACTCAGAATCTAATCCATAGATTGAGGAAGGGTTAGAACTTAGTTCCCAGCATGTGAGTGTGAGAGAAAAAAACCACTCAAAATAAGAAATTTCCTGCTTCTGCAGCCTGCAAATACTTCCTGTGGAGGTACGGGTGGAGGGTACTACTTGTTCCCTCTTGGCAGTAGAAGCCTGAGCTTTGCAGAAAGCAATGCCAGGCCTAATTGTTGCTCCAAGCCTAGTCTGCTGGCATGGGAGGATGAGCTTCATCGATCAAGGGCTGTAGGTAGCCTGGTAACCAACTAACCCACACTGTCTGCCTCACGAACTATGGCTGTGGGATTTAGAGTCGGTGTTTTTAGGGGCTTATTATAATTAGTAGTGGTCATTGTCATATTTAAGGGTCATTACCTCTGGTACCGTCAGAAAAAGTAGTGGTCTCCCAAGGCTGACACATGCCTAATTTTTTAAAGAATAAATGTAATATCTAATGAGAAAATGAAACTTTTAATACTTGGAACAGCACAGTTCTCCAGAGCCCACAGTCATTTTGCAGGGCACTTCAGTCATTAATTATGTAAACAGAGAGCCAGCCATTAGGTGCTAGAGATGTTGGGCACTTTTCGTCCTGCTTCCAGCAGGCATTTTCAGAGCCTGTATTTCTCAAGGTATAAGACCATGTCCCCTTTAGTGTGCCATTCTTCATTTGTGTCCTAGGTCAAGGGTGTACTAGAGTGCCTGATGAATGTTAAAGACTTCTCCCCCCCTTTCATTTGCTGTAGCTTCTCTCTCTCCCTATTGCCAAGCTTCTCATCAGCCAGCTTGCCGAGGTGGCTGCAAGTAGAGTCTTGACTCAGTGTTGCATAGCTGAGTTAATTCCTGGGTGGTATTTTGGCATTGGGGAAGCTGCCAGTCAGTATTATGTTGTGTGTTTACCCTGAGCACGGGTGTGAAGCGATCTAAGGAGGTTTCCGAAGTGTGAGAACACACTGCTGTACCTCAGGCTGTTGAAGACAACCACGTGTGAGTCTCACAGTTACTCTAAGGGGAGTACAGAGCCATGCTTTCACTGAGACCAGGGCCAACTCTAGGTGAAATTGTTGAAACAGACTGTCTTGGGCAGTTCAAATCTTCCCCCTCCCCTTGGTCCCTTCTTCCTCTTGGTGCAGCCCCTCCCTGCACGGTCTTCATGCTGCCCATGACAGAGCTGCACTTATCTACCACCTCCCAGACTCTGGATTTCAAAACACTCTAAATTATTCCTCTTTCTCTCCTTTTCCCTTTAGAATGTACCTGCTTTGTGCTGTATTCTCGAATAAGAGCCACCCCATTAGGTGATTTGCTAATCTGATAAATGAATTTTACCTAAAATGTTAATGTCTCATAAAGGCTTAATGTTTCATATGTACATTTTAACAAACCTCTTCACTATACTAAACCCCAAGGGGTAAATAACATAGGCATTTCAAGAACCAAGGTATTGCCTGTTGGGGAGAGATATTTAGAGGCGATGAATCTTTCAGCACCCCTCAGATTACATGAGATGGGGAGAGGACAGAGCAGAGAACCTTTGGCATAAATCTGGCTCTGACTAAAACATTAGAAGAACTCCTTGCAAAAATCAGTGCTCCTGTATACCTACTAGTCAGCATAAAAGACCTTAGGCACCTTCTAGATTTCCCTGGAAATGGATAGGGATTTTCATAGACATATTTTTCCTCTTGCAGAACACTTGAGTTCTCAACCAGATGATAATTATCTTCTCTATCCACACTGGGCTTCTTAAACTGACCAGCTGCCTGGGAGTATCTCTTTGCTCCCTGGTCACAACAGCATGTTTCTTATAGGAGGAGGAAGAAGAGGTGTTGCAAGTTCTTCATGGAGGAAAAATCAGAATTCCCTACTGGGGACCTGAGGTCTCTATGTCATCAAAAACTGTTCCTTCCTAGGAGCTAACTTAGGACATCTAGGTTTAGAAAAAGACAGGAGACACAATCCCACAAGAAAGTGATTTCCCCAGTCCCACTTGGAACAATGAGGGAACAGATCATTTTCACATCAGGGAATTTGGTGCTGATATTAGATGAGTTTTGTTTAGGTAAGCAATGTGATCACTCTCCTTACATTTCTGCCACACCCCAGATGACTTGGTGGTCCAGTTATTTGAATTAGGACAAAATAAACAACAGACCCCTCATCAGAAACTGGTGGAAACACCAGGGGGTAAAAGACGTCCAGCTGCAGAGGTATACTCATGAAGCTCTGCTCTCGCCTAGACTTTTAATTTTCATTTGCTCAGGCAGGCCTCATGAAATAGAAATAGTTTCAGTGGAGACTATGTAAATGAGCAAAAGGTAAAGAGTCTCTTCACTTAAATGTTTTATTCATTGACACACCACACGGTGCTCCGTGCTCATGCCTTTCAACAAGATCTGTCACTTTGCCTTTTGAATTGCCATTCAAGGTCAGGAAAGTCAGGAGCACTTTCAAAATCTATTTGTAGGATTTGGGTGCTTCACACTTTCTGATGAGATGACCCACTTTTCATGCTTGCAAGTGTTCTCTTTATTAAGTGGTTTGTTGTTGGGTTTTTTTTTCTGCTGAAATGTTCATACCTAAAGGGAGAAAAAAAAAACAGAAAAGGAAAACGGTATATTTCAGTGGTGCCTCATATAAATGGAAACCTAGACAGAAATCAAAGAGACCGTACACATTATGGAGACTACACCTTTTATTTTACAAGTGAAGACACTGTGAACTAGAAAAGACAGGGGATTAGCCCCAAAGTCAGTTAAGTTAGGTGCAGAGCCAGGAGGCAAATCCACAGGCTGCCTAGCACGGTTAGTGCCTTCCCCAGTACTCCACATTGCTGTGCCTAGGCCATGATTCTTTGACGTGTATCACTTTGATTCTACATATGCATATTACTAGTTAACATTTTGAAAAAATCAATTAAGCTTTAAAATCATCCAGTTAAGATCCTTTATCAAGTTCCTAGGAAGATACGGACATTTCTGTTTTTGTTTTGTCTTTTTTTGGAGGGGGAAAGGCAGGGCAATTGGGGTCAAGTGATTTGCCCAAGGTCACACAGCTAGTAAGTGTTAAGTGTCTGATGTAGTATTTGAACTCAGGTGTTCTGACTCCATGGCTGGTGCTCTATTCACTGTGCCACCTAGCTGACCCAGATATGGGAAATTTGAGCCATGTCACTCCACAGACTTCATGTTCAAAGTGAGACCCAACTTGAATCTGAAAGTGTCCATCAGCCTCTTAGAGCAGTTTCTTAACCTAGGGTCTACCAACTCATTATTTTAAAAAACATTTTAATAACTGTATTGCAATATAATAGTTTTCCTCTATAGTCCTATAAACAGGGGTGGGGTTTTTTGCATCCAAAAACATGATTCTGAGAAGAGTTGCATAGGCTTCACCAGACTGACAGGATTCCATGACAGAGAGAGGTTAAGAACCCCTGTCTTTGAGTAATTTTTATCTTTTCAGAAAATATCTAACCCCACTTCATGGTGACCCTTGTAAACTGCTAGGAAAACATTTGAAGGATCAAGTGCTGAAATGGATGGAAGTTATTGGCTGTACCTAATATTAATTTAAAAGTTTGCCATTGTCTCAGTATCAACGACTAGTCCTTCAAGTGCCAAAGTCCTTGAGTGAGTCAGCATTGTTGGACTACTTGAGATAAAAAGTAGTGAGCCAAGATCAACACCCTCAGAGTTGTCACTTGGTAGAATTTCCAAATCCTGCACCTCTTATGACAATAACAGTGCATCCTAATACTGGGCAACCCAAGGAACGAATGAGTAATGTGCTGGATCAGCTTGAGACAGCTCTCATGTTTGTAGTGAAGTCCATTGTGTTCCAAGGATTGTATCATTAGTAATGTGCAAAGATACGAAACTGTGCTAGGGAAAAGGAAAAAAGTTTCAAAAACTCCAGTAAATTGGTGAAACAGTAGTCCACAGATAGGGATAATAAGTGTCTGGCTGGAGATAATGGGTTTGGGGGAACATCTGTTTAGGTCTAGAACAGCATGGCATTCTGCCTAATCCTGAATTTGGAGTCTACTCAGAATTTCATTTAAATAGCCCCTCACTTATCTAGGTTGATTTTAAACAAATTTTAAAAAAATTTTGGGAAACCGTATCATAGGAGAGAACTTACCTCTTTTTTCAATGACTTTGTAATGAAGAAAGTATATATATTGGTAGAAGGCAAAACATATGTTTCTATTGCACTTTAAATCATTGGGGCTTTTTTTACATCTGTTATCTCGTTTTATCATCACAACAACCTTGTGATATAGGTAGGGTAGGTGTTAGTATTTCCATATTACAGGTGAGGAAACTGTGGCACAGAATTAAACATCATAGAGTTGATATGTGAATCAGGACCAGAAATCAAGTCTTCTGACTTACTAATGTTTGTTCTTCCCTGTGAAACTGTCTGAACATGAAAGTGGTATCTGAAAGCTGGCATTTGGTTTGGCTCATTGTTTACTCGCCACAACTAGTAGTTGTAGTAGTAGTAGTAGTAGTAGTAGTAGTAGTAGCAGCAGTACTAGTACTAGTACTAGTAGTAATAGTAGTAGTAGTGGTATCAGTAGTAGTAGTAATGGTGGTGGTGGTAATAGTAATAGTAGTGAGGGGTGGCTAGGTGGTGTAGTGAATAGAGTACTGGCCCTGGAGTCAGGAGGACCTGAGTTCAAGTCCAGCCTCAGACACTCAACACCTACTAGCTGTGTGACCTTGGGCAAGTTGCTTAACTCCAATTGCCCTACAAAAAAACCCCCCCAAAAAAATAAAGTAGTAATAGTAGTAGTGGTAGTAGAAATAGTTATAATAATAATAAAAATTCACTTACATAGCACTTTAAAACAAGCATCTGTGTCCTTACTTGAAGAGATCTTCCTTATTTTAAACAAAGGTTTAGGCTTTATAATAGAAATATAAACAAAACCCTAATTTACAAATTTATTGATTGTTCTTCCCTAATGTCATTTACTCTTTAACCATTAAAAAAAAAATACACTTCTCTGTTTATATGCCCAGAGTTTAAGACCTGCTTATTTGCAAGTAAAAGATATCCAATGGCTGGTGGCTTCACCACTCAGAAAGTGGTAGATGTGGATAAAATGCAGGAGTACCATGTAGCCCTCCCTGCAGGATTCCTAGCTGCATACAGCTATAAGGCAAGCAAGGCCTGCCTCAGTGGGTGGCAGGATTTCACATAGAGTTGAGAATCTTCAGATCTTCAGGAAACCAGAACAGAATGCTTGTGAAATTCTTTGTTTTCTCTTACTGCTTCTGCCTCCTTTACTTATGGAAAGCCAGATGAATTCTCTCTTGTAATCTGAAGTCTTTTGGATGAAAAGAGTAGTCAAATTTCTGGAGAGAAATACCACCATTTAGATTTCTAAGTAAAGAGAGCTTTCTTCCTTCCCCGGGGAAGGTAGAAGGCAGAGGGAGTAACAGAATAGCCTTCCTTAGTGAACCCCAGCCTTTGGTAATGTAGTTACTGAGGCCTCATTGTACAATGAAGCTGAGTGTGTTTTATTTCATCTGAAAACCAAGAAGGAAGAAAAGGGGAGTCAAGGATACAGCGTAAGCTTGATTCTCCCTCTTTTTAGAGAATGATGAATGTATTCCTAGCTGCATGAGATAAAGGAATCCTTCACTGATTATACATTTGACAAATACAAAGTATGCAGGTCTTGAATAATGATAGTGTAAAAATAAATAGGGTTAAAATTGCTCTGTGGGGATGTTAAGAGTTGTAGTTCCCTGTGCTGAGATTTCTGTGTTTCATCATGTGAACATTCAGGAGTTTGAGGAGAAAAAAGGCAACAATCAAACTTGAAAAGGTGACCAAATACCCACACATAGAAGAGGCCTCCGATTGGGGTTCTAGACCTGAAACTCCTTCATCGGTGCAGGACG